>WIGM01000213.1:0-60034 GCA_014235935.1 Colletotrichum musicola | reverse complement strand
AGCCTTCCTATGTGCTTGCGACGCCTCTTCTGTCGCAATTCAGCTGAGTCGAGTCGGTTGGGTCCGGGCTTTTTTTTTTCTTCCAATTTTTTTTTTTGGTTCAACGAGCGTAGGTCAGGTGGGGGAAGGCCGAGTGTTGGTGGCACCTCATAGAGCGATGCAAAGGAAAACGAGCGAATGGGTCGGCGATGGCGTCGCACGCGGTCCGCAGAACGAAGTACCCCAGCGATGTCGGGTGCTCAAATGATGATGGACAAGCGACGGTGGTCGCTAGCAAATCGAAAAGTTGCAGCTGGTCGAAGAAGGACAGCTCCGGTATGACGTCCGTGGGGAGATGGAGAGAGCGGTATATTAGAGGGCGAGGTGGGTACCTGGCATGTACGTGTGCGAGGTAGTGTGGACAGGCGGACAAGGGTAGGGCGGAGAAGAGGTGGCCTAGATGCGCCTGCGACGACGGCGTTGGCGATATCGAGAGCGCGGCGTCCGCGAGGAAACGAGGCCTCCTTCCTTTTCTTCTTCTTCTTTTCCTCTGTGGTCAAGAGGCGCAAGGGCGAGGACGGAGTCGGCGACGGACGGGACTCATACGCGCACACAACAGGTGACCGACGAAAGGGTGGAAGGCCGTTGGCTCGCCTGAGGTCGCGGGATCTTGGTACCGGGTGTGGGCGTGATTTGCTTGGTGGCCTGCTGCGCGATGTGAGTTGTGAGCATTCGGCGGCGACGGCGCGCGCGTGCGTATGGGTTGGGTTGATGCGCAAAAAGGTGAGTGAGGTGAGCGCAGCGCGAGCGGACGGGCGGATGAGATGGACTCTGTAAGGTCGGTGCAGACGGACAGATATTCCCAAGGCAAGACTGGCAGAGGAGTCAAGGGAACGGGATGGAAGGGTTGAATGGGACGAGCGGTATCTAATGTATGTATGTAGAGTGTGCGTGGTGTAGGTAGGCGCGCATGTATGTATGGAGGCAGCGGTGCGGTGCGGTGGTTTGCTTTGCTTTGCGGTGGTATGGGTAGTGAGTTGTATGGGTAGGTACGGGTACGGGTACGGGTATGGGTGTGGATGGCGTGTGCGCGGGTGGGTTCGAGGTGAGGTGCCCTTGGGCTGGGTAGTTGGGTCCGCGGTCTGGGTCCTCCTTGGAGAAGGAGGAGGAGGTATGGGTATGGGGGGGGGCCTTGGGCTATGGGTATGGGTAATGGGTAATGGGTATGGGTCTTCGAATGGTACGGGCAAGGGTATGTGAGTCCAGCGGGCAGAAGAGACAGCGCTGTGGGCGTGTGCAAGAGAGGGGAGCGGGTGAGGCGTGGGATATGGAAATGGGAGATGGGTATAGGAATGGGTACAGGAATGGGGCCAGGGTGAGGATGCCGTGGCTCGGGTATGGGTACCTGACAATGCGCTTGGCTGAGGAGGGCAGACCAGGTAGCTAACGGTACGTACTTTGATGTTGTGGTGCGGCGTATGTGTGTGTGTGTGTGTTGTGTGGTGTCTGCGTGCGCGAAGAGTGTGCGCGAAGTGTTTCCTCGGCTCTGGGGAGCAAAGGTGAGTTGAGTGCGAGGTGAAGGAGTTGCCCTTAGCCAATGGAAGCCAAGGGAAAGAAAAATCTGGGCGGCGAAGCTGGGCCGAGAGACACGTTGAGCGCGGACGTTACCGGGCTTGGTGGACAGTTGTCGAAGAAGGGCGGCTGCGCGTTATTGGAGGGAGTTGGAGACGGCGGTGATGGTAGATTCTTGTCGAGAAATAGTCCAGAGGGTGAGAGAGCCGCAGAGAAGAAGGAGGGCAGACGAGATATCCAAGAAGCGCAAAAGAGATGGCGAGGGAGGGCAGCGGGTGATAGAGGTAAAAGTAGGTGAGCGAGCGAGTCGAGCTTGGTGGGTGCTATGTAATAAGGCAGGCAGGAGAGACGAGGATACGTAGGGTAGGTAGGGCAGTTACGGTACGGAAGGTAGGTACGGAGAAATACCCAAGGTACGGTGCGACCAGCAGCTACATCAAAGGTATGTCGAGTGAGTACATAGAAGAGCTCAAGAGCGAGTAGAGAGTCCCTGCCGCGTGGTTTATGTGTATATTTGCGACAGATATTGGAGGTGAAAAGACTCTTGCTCAGGGCAGGGACGAATGAGAAAGAGTGCGAAGAGCTCTTGCTGTCTGCGGGACTGTTGGACGTTAGGTAGGTCGTCGTCTTCTCTTTTTTTGCTTGGGTACGGGTACTGGCCGCCGAGAGTGAGAGAGCGAGGGAAAGAGGATCGGTCGTGTGGACGTTGGAAGTCTTGGATACCTGCAAAAACGACTTCTTTTGCCCAAAACATGTGTGCCCGGTACGCGTTGGGCCGCATGTACCGCAGACCTTACTTGCGTGCTGAGGTGCTGAAGTGCTGTGGCTCGTGCCTGCCTCCTTCCACCTCACTGCACTGCTCTGCTCTTCGCAGACAGGGGTCAGGTTTCCTCTTCGGCGGCATCCTCCACCTGCTCACCCTCTCCCTTGTCAGGCCTCGACAGAAAATTGTTAGTGCGCAACAATCGGCCTTGTACCGCACCCCCCCCCGCTCTCTCTGCCCCCCAAGACGAGATGCGCCGACAGGGCGCTTCTATGTCGACCCCCCGGCCGTGCGGCACCCGGAGAGGGGGAGGAACATTGGAAGTGTGGAGTAACTGCACACGCACACACACACACACCCATGATGGGCAATGGGGGGAGGAGGAAGGCTACGTACTTGCGCGCAGATGGGAGCATGCGAGTGAGGTGACGGCTGACCGATTCTTCCTCTGCTCGCAGCCGAACGACTCGATATCCAGACTCGAGTCCATGTCAGTTACATAGGTAGTACTAGACTGCCGTGGTCGTCGCATGCTGCGGCGGAGAAGACACACGAGGTACCAAGACAGGCCATGGTGCGCACAAAGTACAGTACATGCGCACATAGACTCATACATCCATACTGTACACACACAATGCCTCAATGCTTTCTCGGCGCGGATTCGCAACCGTCGGTTCGTGCTTGGTATCGCTTGGTGTCTTCTACGGTAAACCAACCTAGGCCTAGGTCAAGGTGTCTAGGTACCCTCGGGCGCCTTCTTTTCTTTTTACGTGAGGGAGGAGATACCGCTCCTACCCAGTCTCGACAGATGGCGGCGCTCTAACTCGCCTCTCTGGCTCTATGTCTCTCCCCTGCATAGTCAGCCGACCCTTTTCCTCCTAACTTCAGTAGACTCGGAGACTGAGCGAAAGTGAGAATCGGGGAGTGGGGGACGCGGCAGGGGATGCAAGCCGCACCACGACCGCCTTGCCTAACTGACGTAGTGCATCTTCTCTCTCCACCGGGCTTACCTCGCCGTTGCGATGCAGTAGTGCATAATACTTGACCGTAATATGGTGTAAGTAAAGAGGAGGTGAGAGAGGGACTGGCAACGAGGAGAAGATGAAAGAAGGACGCCAGAGGCGAATCCGGTGGTTCGGGAGCTATTCTCTCCCGGGCTTGGTCTTGGTCCCTTCCGTCCATCCGTGAATACACCGTCTCCTAGCCTCTCTGCCTGTAAGCCAAGATTGAGGCAAACGAAACGGAGACGGAGGCGGCAACGACAACGACAACGGCAACGGCGATGGCTCGGCGGCAGGTACGGACGGACACCGAGGATTGGCTGCCCGCCCCCTTCCCGTTTGGGACGTTGCACTTGACTTCTGCACAGCTCCTGCCCTTCATCGTGGAGGGCAGGTGCCTGCCTCATGCCGCAAAGGGACAAGAGAGGGGAGAGAGGCCATGACCCTCCAACAAGTCCCTTCCCTTCCCTTCCCTTCCCTTCCTTCCATCCTCGATTCCTCTTGCCCCTCCAGCTCGGGTCAGGATGCAGAAGGGTGCGTGCCCTGCGCTCTGCGGCCTGCCCGGCCTTGCGGCGCATGGCGCAAAGGGTCTGGACGCCATTCCCGACGCCTTAGCGCACCCGCACCAGTCGCTCCCCCAGCGATGAGGGTGCTGCGAGGGGAGTTGCTGCCTAGGTTGGTGCGAAGAAGCTGTCCATAAGCCTAGTAACATGCCAGGTAAGGCAGGTAAGGCAGGTAAGCTGAAGCTGGTTCAATATAGATAGCCATGCCCTGGAGGTGTACTAGGTAGTGCAGCGTGCTATGATATGGAAGGCAGGTAGGGTCGGCGCCTTCCTGCCTGCAATTAATGAGTTGCGTTGCTTCAACCCTTCACACATGGCAAGCGCGAGACGGAAGCACCCTGGCTCAAACCTTAACGTGCCTGAGTAAATGTACTGCGCTGCTGCTTCCTTCCATTCCCAGCCGGCATGGAAGGTAGCAGTCCACGCTACCTTGCCCGCGCCTTAGCTTCTTCCTCACCTAATTAGCTTCCACCCTACCATCATCACATCATCTTCCGCCACCAGGGCCTCCCTTCTCCCAATTTTACCGCATCTTTTTTTCACTTTCGCAGCAGACGGAACAGCAAAGAGGGAGACAGGAAAGAAAGAAAAAAACTGGATTTGTTTTTCCCCATCCTCTCTTTGGCATTCCCGTGTGCCGTGCGTCCCAGGCCCGCCCTTCTCATTCCCCCCTCCCCCCCCCCTCACCCCCGTCGTCGCCTCTCTGTTTTGGTTCCCAACAGGCCTCATCCTACGCCCCTCGACTCTGGTCTCCCCTTGGGCTGCCACCGCCGCCGCCGTCACGCTGCGAAGTGGGCGGCTGGTGGATATCGTCTGATTAAGGCGCCGTCTTCCAGATCGGTACTTCCCTAGATCATCGCGTTTTTGACGCCCAGATGCTCCATTATCCATGCCAGCGCAGCGCCCGACAAAAGGGCTCTACCAGAATGGAAAATGGGACAACGGCCGGAGCATTGAACAGCTAACCAGGTCGCCTATGCGATGCGATGCGATGCGATGTGCTGTTGTTTTCATCCAGAATAATGTTTTTCGCCCTGCACAAAACCGCCTGCGTTATGCGCCACCTTGCTGCCTCTCCGGGGTGCGCCTGCGTCGGAGAGCATTATGGCCAACAACACAGCACAGCTAGCAGCAGCTCCCATCTCCCCGGCGAGGCCGTCGCCAACAGCCGTTGCTTATTTCTGTCAATCTGCCATCGAGCCGCCCGAGATTATCTGCCAGCCACCCTTCGCCTCGTCCGAAGCATCGGACGCATTCCACTGGGAGATTTAGCCCCTTTGCGCAACCCCAACCCAACCGTCTGGCGGTGTTCTTCCGGATGATCCAAACCGGAGCGGCAGTTGAGCATGTCTGTGCATCTCGCGGCTCTCGTCATCTGCAGCGCCACGCGAGATATGCTGTCATTAACCTCGCCGGCCTCAAAAGACAAACCCAAAGACAACCCCTTGGTACCTTGCTTGCTACTGCAGCCCCAAGGGCAGATTCTATCCCGGCTCTGTCACGCTTGGAAGAGTCAGAAGCTACGTCTGCTCTTACTCGACGGCCCGGCATGACCTCGCAACAGTCACGGCAGCATGAGAAACACGCCGCTGCCATCGCCGATGTACCACTACCTGCGATATCCTTCGCCGAATAAGATATTGAACCACCACGCCGGCCCGCCGAGGAAGGGGAAAACAAAGCAGAAGAGAGAGAGAGAACCCTGGACCCTTTGCGCGTGTGGCTGTGCAATCTCCGTTCTGCCCCTCGCCGAAGGGCTCTAGACGAGTCGACGCGAACCTCAATTGGACACGTCCGAAGTAAGCGTTGCTATCTTCGGCGTCCTGCGAGCAGGTCCCTAGGTGTTCATCGACATCGCTGTCCCCGAGAGAAGGCTAGCTGGGGGTCTTCGGCCAGCAAAGGTACTCGGGATGATTATCACGAGTCGATCATCGCATCGACGGCCAGGAAAGCCGACGCTGGAGGACCTCAAGGCTTGCCCAAGGCCACACCCGCAGCTCGAGTCACTGATCGTCCTATCACCACACCAAACCCGCGGGATTCGCCTTTTCGCTTCGCCCTATCTATGGCTAGCGAGGGCAGATCGCTGCTCAATGCACCGCACCTTCAGGAGCTACGTTGCTTCACTCGATGCCAACCACGATTCAGCGTCGTGATCAGCGTTCTATTCGTCATCGGCACACCGGGCGTCCCTGCCGCCCACCAACGTACCCCTGACTAACAGCATGTCGGCGCTGAGAGACCATAGTTCAATAGTTGTCGATGTTTTTTGCGATCTGCCATGTAGACGCGGAGTCTATTCCGGGATGGGATTGCGAGTCCAGCTGCAAATTGCCGCCGCGCGCTTGATTTGATGGTTGTCCCTCCTGTGGTCATCCTCGGGCAGCATGCCTCATTAAAGACGGAGGACCCTGTGGCTTTGACCGTTACGCATCATCTAGTGAACTCTAACCGGCGCTACCGTACCGTCCACGCCTTTTCCAGTCAACGCGCCGTTAGTGCAATTGGAACCGATGCCATGAGGCACGTGGGCGTCTCTGGCCAGCCAGCGCGGCAGCCAAGCAAAGGAGGCAAATGCCATTACGACGCCACACCGAGCAACCAACGTTGACGGGGACACTCTCCAGGCCGTTCACCGTCTGTCGGGTATCCGTATCTCGGCCACAACACCGTGATCGTCGAGGCCGATTATTTTTATCCTCAAATCAGTTTCCGCAAATATTGTGCAACCTTGTCCGTTGTTTGTGAGTCACTGATCACCAAGCAAGCGAGAAGGATGTCCTGCTTACGACACAATGTGCTCATTACAACGTCAATCGGCCGGCACCAGTCCGGGATGCGAGCAATTTCCGTGCTCCTGAATTATCGGGGCGCTTACATGGCGTTCTATGAAGCATCCGTTATGCGCCTACGCCTGGTGGAGAAGCGGTCGAAAGGGCGGTGGCCAGCTGGTTCGGCAAGGGAATAATCCCGCGACTGGACGGCATGGGACCCCGCTGCTCCGTTGATTCATGCCGGCGCCGTCTTCTTTGTCGGTCAACAGAGCTGCGAGAGGAAAGACGGAGAGACGTTGACGTCATGCCCTCATGAGTCGTTCCGCCTCACGGCAGAGCGCTGCTCAGGCGTTTCGACTTTAGGCTTTCTTACATCCAATCATCCCGAAACATCCTGCCAGGCCTTTACAGCGTACGCGTTCCGCCGACTATCCGGCCCGGCACGGCGTCTCGAGACGCCACAGACGAGAATGCGACGTTGGCGCGACCAAATTTTGGCTCTGTCGCAGATTCACCAACAGCACCCGGCGACGAGGGAAACTACGGATCCCCAAATGGCTCGCAGCTCCTTTCATCTTGCGCAAGTCGAAACCCGCAGGGTGTCTCGAGGGATCCCGGCAGCCAGCACCAATGACGGCCACTGCGAAGCATTGAAAGATTGGCGCGACTGTCATTGAAGGGAAATGGCGTCGTGATCCTTGTTTCATCTAAGCTTATTTACTAATACCGCGGGATTATCTTTTTTTTGCTGGACCACAGCGTCGTGTGCGCATCGTGTCACTTTTGTTGAGCAGGTCCAGCATCAGGCTCGTTCTCGACCTTTTTTTCGAGCGGACCTTGTAGATGATCGGCCGTCGAGACTCGACGTTCTGAGCTTAAGCGATGGACCGTCTGGCGACACCTGTGGCTAGGCTCTTCATTCTCCAGCACGTCCCAGTCGTTCGGTGGAGGCACTGGGGTCGACTCGAGTCTTGACACCTGCCCTTGCAGATTCTGATGAATGGGATCGGCGCACCGGCTATTTGGTTTTGGGCGTCCTTTTTCCCTCTTTTTCGCTTTTTGGTATTTACTGACTCTTTTCTCCTCCGCCTCGGGTCACAAGAAAAATCAAAGCACTAGACTACCGACATAGCAGGGCCGTCTGGATTTGCTCCCGTGCACCATGCGAGATGCCTGGTGCTAGTGCCAAGCACTGCCGACGACTTCGCAGCAGGCCTCGACTTGCAGAGTCTAGACCGTCTCGTCAAGCACAGGGTCCGGGGGGATGAGAGGGGCGCGGCGTTTCGCACCGTCGTGACTGTTCCCAAATTTTTTGGGGGTCAAGAGGAGCAGCTCTGACGTCACAACGACCCAGCAGCACCTCCTTACCCACATTCTAATGTCGAAACTCGTCAACCGCAGACGGCGACAACAGACAGAAAGGAGATCTCAGATCGACAGGAGCGAGACGTTCGTTTCCCCCGCCGTTTCGGGAGAAGGGCTGCGCTAGAGACGAAAGCGAGTTGGGGGCAGACGGGAGAACGTTCTCGGAAGGCCTCGCCTGTCCGTTTATTGCGCCGATCATGGCGCTACGAACCGCTGGAGAAGCTGACCTGCGGTAGTTCGTCCCAGCACAGTGAAGCGCAGGATTTAGGGGTTCTGTGTAAACGCGAAGCCAATAACCGTTGGCTCTTGTCATCGACTTTGGACAGGAGCTGTAGCTGTCAGGCTCTGCCAGACGTTCGTCCCGTTGTGTGCCAATCAACGTCGCGCGGTACAACGCACCAAAGATACACTCTGAGTGGCGTGGCATGGCCCCCACCAAAGAGCTCGAAAACGCTTCAAGCAGTGCACGGCAAGAGACGGCAGAGAGACAGCACAGAGCAACCCCGACAAGTCGAGGCATCACAGCCTGGGGCATTGTGTAAGCTCTGTTTGTCATGGTTGACAAAGAGGGGGCAGAAATTGGCCGCAATCTTAGGCGTCAAATGTGGCCACTCCCAGCCTCCGGGAGGCTCGAGAGAAAAATGTGTTTCGCACCAGACCCGGGAGCGTCTACCAAAATTCGGACTTCGCAGGGGAGGCCTGCTCAAGGCCAGTGCTGGCGTCGTACGAACCACCATCAGCCTCAGGGTACCTGGTGCAGACCCAGCAACGCAACAAACTTCGGTAGTTGATGGTCCCAGAGATTTTCCAGCACTGCGGTAAGCCGTATCACGCCTGGCGTACGTATACAACAACACACAAGGAGGTGGCAAGCAGCAGCAGGCTGTGATGGCGGCGTTGGGACGGAGCCTCTCCGGGATTGACCTCGTGACCTCGTGATCACTTGCAGCCGGGTGTGCTGGCAGGGGACATGGATGCAGCAAAGGCGAGCAGAAGAAATTCGCCCCTTCGACGTTGTTTTTCGCCGGCATCACGAAAGGGCAAATGCCTCAGTGACGACATGGCCGACCAGTCAAAATGGAACCCATTACTACATGGGCTGCGATGAGGGTTTTGTTTGGTGCCACCAAAACGGATACCGACTACGGAAAAATGAAGAAAAAAAATCTGTCTGTGGGCGGATCACGTTGACTTGCCTCACGGCGGGTTGGATGCGCCGCGCCGTGTTGCGTAGTAGGTGTTCGGTAGGTATGTTGCGTTGAGCCCGGGGCAGTCTCTACAGTACACTACAGTCTACACTGCGCTAGTACAATACAATGGTAGTGTACAAAGAAGGAAATGGCGGTCGATGGGGCCAACCCGACCTCAGATGTGAAAGGGCCCATCCATCACCGTCTCCATCGCCATCTCCATCTCCATCTACGACATGGACCGGGGATGGACGTCCGAGGTGGAGGTGGAGGGGACGCACCGCCACGAAACAATGATGTCATACTGCGACCAGCAAAAACTCTCACCCCCGCCGGCGCTGGCGGGTCCCTTTCACCGAAATGCCTCGTGGAAGCGACGTTGGCCCCACCGGTGGCTCCTCCCCCCCTCCTTCCCTCCTTCCCCCCCACGACCGCTGACCGCTGGGCGTTGGGAGCTCGACTTATACACACTGCCTATTACGGTAAGTGACTACCTACCTACACCACGGCGACCACCACACCACCAACAACAACTGCAACAACACAACACAACCATGCACTACTAGCAGCTACTGATGCGTGCGTGTGGTATGCAGGTCGCTTGATTCGTGACAGATACCAAGAGATGCGATGGACTTCGCGGCGCCAGTCCTCGAGAAGGGATGAAACACACGCCGACAGAGACGATCCACGGTTTGGAAACCAATAGCACCGACGACGACCAAGGCGGCCACGGATCCTGAAACGCTGCCATCTGATCATGTGTGCGCCCTTCGATGGATTCGATTCATCCACGGCATCTATCAAAGGATGCGGAAGTTTGCTGACGGCCCCGGCTCCCCCCGCTGGGATGCTGCGAGTACAGTCCGAATTGGGCGTTGCGATGCTGTCAACAACGTCATCCTCTCGCTCCGGCTGCATATCGTGCAGTACGGCCCCCATTCACGCGTTCTCTTTTCGGCTTGACGAGGCGTCGGAAGAACAGGGTCCCAGGTCTCGGTGGCTCATGCCTTTCGGGACGCGGCACATGGATGATGTGGCGTCGACTGATGGGAAATGCAGCCGAGTCTGTCCCGCGCCGCGCGTGGTCACTGGTAGACCGCACTCTATAGTGTAAGTTGTGCTCCGGAAAGCCCACTGATGAATGCTTGCAGTTGCTCGCCAGCCCGGATATTTGGCCGGGGTGGATCAACAATTGTGGTGCTGCCAGGCGAGATGGCAGAGTATTTTGGCGGTGGGTAACCGGGTACTCGCCTGCCAGCGCTCATTGAGCCTTACCCCGGGATCTGTCTCGAGGGCCGTCCGGGATGCCATGTCCAACTCAATTGCCTTCCTTTCTCAAGGTGCCATCGCCTCACCTCATTAGAGAGACGACGGCGACGATGCTGACCTTGGACAGTTGGCCGTCATGGCATCGGCCTGAATGGATGACCAACAAGAACAACGGCCGCAGATATCTCTCTCATTCGCCGGGTTATAGCATCGAGTCGCGCTATTGAAAGATTCATAGGGCACGGAGCCGGCTGCACACCGTGACCAACACCAACAGAGATGACATTTGGGCGCACCCCGTCTCGCGGGACGTTATCGCGAGTCCCAAAATTTGCCAAGCTTCCAAAATGCTACCCTCCGGCCGGGCCTGTCTGATGGTGGGCGGCCGGTGGTCCATGGCATGGCATGGCATGGCATGGGCTCAGTGATCAGTGATCGCGCCAGATGTGCCAGAGGGGGGTCGCCATGCACGTTTGCGGAGCCGAAGGACGTGTGGCTTCGGAGCATGAGCTCTTGGGGGAAGACAACGCCCCCCCCGGCTACGGCACAGGACCCCCGTGGCCACAACTCTTGTAAGTTGTCGCCGTGTTCCTGCGCTCCCAATATCCGCACGAGATTGTGACGACTGTGGGTGTGCTTCCCAATCCGGACGCGTCGATGAAGCCTTCATCTACCACTCTGGTAGGGGCTTGCTGCGAGGCGGCACTGGGGTACAGCACACTAGCTGCGAGCCCTGATGGGCGATCGATACCAACAGTCGGTCGGCTAACTTGGTCGGTTCAGGGTCCCCTCCAACGCCATCAACCGCCGGCGGCGTCACCCGATGTTGGGTTCGAAAGCGACTACGAGCATGCCTCGGTGCATCAGACCAGCAGCAGCACACAAGTCCCATCGGGGTGTTGCACCGTACGGTGGCCAACAGAGAGAGTGAGAGCATCGGGGTGTGCTTTCACGAGAGACGCAGTTCGAGCCGAGGGGGCATCTGCTTACACCACGAAACTCTCGTGACACTTCCAGGTCAGCGTAGGATTCCGCGCCTCAACAAGTTGCCGCGAATGCAACATTCTGTCAGACTCCACAGCAACGACGGCGCGGGGCGGCGAGAGCCGCCTGAGGCATTGAGGACGGGCTATGACGCCGGACATTATCATGCGTCGTTAAGGCTCGACAAACCTGTCAAAGTTCGCTTCGATGCGGACGCGAGTCAGTCGGCAGAGCTTGAACCAGAGACGCCGTTTGAACGGGAGAGCCTCAAGGGGCTAGCTAGCTGGCAGCGAGCGGGAGAGAGGCCGACAGGAAGCGTACCCCCGGTCCATCGCTCCGGGTCTTAATCCCATTCGCGCCGTACGATGGCAATGTCGAAGGCTCCTTCTCTCTGGGCTCGTCTCCGACTCCGGCCGTCCGGGATACATGATACTACGGACGCATCTCAGATGGTGGAGACGCGAGGCTACTGCTCTGGGGCGCCGGTGATGAGAAGCTTTCACGCAGTCGAGAGGCGTCAGGGCAGCCCCCTTCCAACCGAACACGGTTGTGTTCGCCCGCTTGGGCTGCGGTCCACCTCACGTTGCAGTCGGAGACCCGGGGCAGGAGGACGCCCTGTGCCGGGACATGGAGGCCGGCCTCCAGGGAACGCTGTCGTCGCCACCCCGGGACGTTCCCTTTCGCTCGGGTCTAGTAAATGACGAAGCTTAGGGTTAATTTTGTAAGCGCCGGTCGACGAGGGTGGCCGGGCGGAGGTTGCAGCACTAACGGCGGCAAAAAAGAAGGCCGTCGCGCGGTTACAGTAGGGGCTGCTGTTGACTGCGCACCCACGCACCTTGCCAGGGCAGCTTAGCTAGGAGCTTCAAGCTTCGAGCTTCACGTCGCACGGAAGGGAGGGGTCCGCGGCGGGGCGCGGCAGAGAAAGAGGCAGCGATCCGCCCACGCCCGAGTGCAATTTGCCGGAAGTCGGGTCAGTGGCTCAGAGGGTTTGGATCTTTTGGCTCCGGCGGTGGGTTTGCGTTGCGGTCGCTCTCGTGGTGGCCCCGGCACTCTCGAGTCTCGGAGAGCAGCCCGCGTGGGTGTGCGCGTGCGCGCGCGCGTCGTGGGTTTTCCCCCTGGGATCAGGGGTTCAGTCGGCGGATTTGCCCTGGGAACACTTGAACGCGTCTGCTCTGCGGAAAGGGTCCCACCGGGATGCAGCGTTTATTGACGGCCGGTGTTGCCAAAGAGAGGATGAGGCATGTCGATCATGAGGTCATCAGCGATGAGACGAATGGCAGTTGCGAGGAAAGGAAAACTTTTCGATGGGACTTCGACTCGCGTGGGTCTTGCGGGGACCGGCCGGGATGCGCATTTGGGGAGAGGGTGGGCCGCCGCGGCGCAGATGGCAGATTGGTCCCTGGCCGATTTGCTTGATCGAGGGCCAGGGGGACGGTGTTTGTGTGCGTTGTCTGATCAGTGATCATTGGGTTTACTCCTTCAGGGGCCCGAGAATGAGAAAGGCGAAAGGCAAAGGAGAAAACGATGATCATTTCTAGAGGAGGTAGGTTTCTCGATGGTGGGATGTCCGCGAATGGAACCCTTGATCGTTGGGGCCCCTGGGAAAATCATTGGATATTTGGTATTTATAGAGGGCTGAGCCACGATGGGGGAGACGTCGAGGGGAGGCACTGACGTTATTCGCGTACGATATTTGCAGCAGTCGGACATGGGGGTCAACGACGAGGGAGACGACATTGGATGGTTCGAAAGGGGGCTGTCGAGACGTTGAAGATAGGAGGCGGTGGGTGCGAAGCGAAGTGAAGCGCAAACGAGCCCCCGGCTCCCCGAGACGTCGGACATGCGTCTCGAGAGCTGGCGCTCCGGTCGGAGAGGGGTCCTTTGGATGGGGGACCGCCCGGGCCCTTGGATCCCGTCCACCGCGGAGGCTTTGCCACCCGATGATCGCTCGTGTTCGGCCGGTGGCCCGGGGGAGGGATCACCAGAGGCACCTCCTTACCCAAGGAGCGGGCTCCGGAGGAGATTTGAAGATGGCAGTGCTTTCTTATGGGGCGGGTCACACATATCACTGCCATTTTCTACCATAGTGCGAAGCTTGTCCTACAGGTTGGCCCGATGCAACGCTTCAGGTGATACCCGCCTGGCTGGTATGTTGGTGGCATGTAACCATTCAGGAAACGCAGATCTTTCCAAGATTCCCATCTCGCGGAAGACCCTGAAAAGTAGGAAAGTTGGCAGGTGTGCGTGAGCAATACGAGGTGCAGGTGAGCCTCCGGTGATGCAGGTACGGTTGCTGCGACGGAGGAGTTGGGAAAGTGTGGGTTTCCTTTGAGTATGCTGTACCGGTGACACCCTGATTCGACCGCATGGCCGCATGGTGAATATTTCCCATCCACCCACCCGTGCCATCGAGTCGGGGTCCATGGGAGGGTAGGTGGGGGTGGGCAGTAAAAAAGCTGGCATTGACTTTTTTCCCGTCCGACGATCCCAGAAGACGACATGCATGCCAGGAAGATACGGGGATGTTCCCTAGATGCTATTCTTGGTGGTTGACTCGTGGTGCACCGTGTCTGATGGGGAGATACCTGCGGATGAAGGGGTTGATGTATCTTGAGAAGTTCTTGACTTGAGATGAGATGATGATGAGGGGAGGTGAGGTTGGATATCCTGGTTGGACCCTGAATGGATGGGGTGTGGGTTGATGAAGGATCTGCGCTGGAGGGTTTACATGACTTGGAATTGTAGAGAGATGTGGTTTTTGGAGTTTTTGTGTGGGAGAAACATGGAAATGAAAAGTTTATACTGCGTTTACATTTTGTGATTATCGATACTCAGTCGTGATGATGTCGTGGTGGATTGCATCTACTTGTCATGTTCGAAACATGGAACATAGCACTCTTAATCTCAGATGAAAAGAATCAACTTTGCGGATGGCCGCTTGTACCAAAGTTTTGCCATAAGACATTCCTTCCTTAGCGTCGATGGGACGTTCTCAGATTAGTTCCCGAGACCTCGTCACCCTCCTGCCGGGCCAAGCAAGAAGAGAAAGACACGCCTGGGGCTTGATTCAGCTGCTTGTCAATGCCTCATCTTAAGCTGGGTTTGATAGCAAGAAAAAGAAGATCTTTAAAAAAAAATAAAAAATTCTAGGACGGGATTTTTTGGTGCGCGTCTTGTTCTGTCAGCCGCCTGCGTGGGTTGATTTGCCTGACGTGCGGACGGCGATGTCTCGTGATGGCTTCAGGTGGGGTAAAGGGGATAGGGCAGTGTGATCTGGTGACGAGGTCACGGGACGGGGGACACCTGCGGACCGAGGGACATCAGCCATGAGGGAGGAGGGGGTTGGCTACCTAAGAACGAGGGGAAGATGCCAGGCGGTTGACAAAAGAAAACACGCACGCCTAGAGCTCAGTTTTGGCTACTAATACCTTATCTTAAGCTGGGTTTTAGTAGCGAGGAGAGTAGAGTTGCTAAGAATCTAGTATGTCGTGTCGAGGTGTGCGTGTTATTCTGTCACTCGGCTGATAGCTAAGGAAGAGGCGAAGATTCTTTAGAAGATGCCTAAGAAGAGGGGTATGGATACATCTAGTGCAAGGCAAGATGTCTGATAATGTCTCGCTGGTAATATTTGACAGCAGCAAAACCATCGTGACCTGCTTGGCGGCATGTCTCGGTTTGGATGCCGCTAAGACGGGCGGGATTAGGCCTGGTTGGCGGCGGCGAGGAGACGGCGGCCGAAGGTGCGTTTGTAGTTCGCATGAGGGGGCGGTTTCGGCCCGGAGCTCATTCGAGGGAGAGGTCTTTCACAAGCTTTTTGTTGTTCCTTTTTGCTGTGCTGTGATGTGATGGATAGGCTTTGTTGCTTTGTTGTATGGGGGTTACTTTGCCTGGGCAGGTGAATGATGAAATGAAGATACTCTGGGCCTGGGGTTAGCTGGAGATACCTGTTGTAAACTGGACTTATATAGCAAAAAATGTACTGCTGTTAGTAGTTTCGCTGGAAACAGATGTGCCGTCGTTGTCACCCGGTTCCTGGGTAAGAAACGTGTCCCTTGTGATGTTGCGGAAACAACAATGGGAACCACCGCGAGGATGGACGCAGCGCGGGGAACACACAGAACCAGTCATGTGGACGACACCCCAAGACAGAAAACGCCGCGCAGCCTCTCGTTGCTGCCATGTGCCAGAAGAATCTCTGGCGTGTGTCCTGCCGGGCCCTCCCGTCCGAGTCAAGGCTCGTGAAGAGGCGGTTGGATTAGACATGTGCGCGGATGATTGGCCGATGTCCGGTCGGGGCCGTTGCGTTGCTTTCCGCGACCTGGGTCTATCGCCGTTGATGAGGTGATTGCAACAGTTGGATGGCGGCCATGGGTTGTTTCCACATCTCCGACATCGCTTTGTTTCTGTTTCTCTAGAAAGAGTCTCTGTCTGATTTGTTTGGTTTCGGGTAGTTGTCTCTGGGTTTCGGAACTCTTTGGATGTGAAAACAGAGCCAAGCAGTTGCCAAAAGTCAGAGGTGCAAGTGCATCTCTGCATCTTATCAGCGTCCTATCGAACCATTCAGATCACTTCCAGTGGAGACTGGTGGGCTCCGGCGGCATCTGAAACCTTATCAGAGACAGCCCGGGACAGTGCACACGGTTATCGGGCTCGCGCCAGGACGGGCCAAGGAGCGCTGGGCGGCGTGGCACTGGCGCCGGCGCACGTCACAGCTGACACTGTGCGCCAAGGTACCACCTCAGCACTGAGGAAGGACACTGGAACCCCTCCGACCGCCTTAGCGCCCCCAGCGCGAAAGGCGTCAAACCTACCCGCTCTGCGGTGCGTTGGATGGATGCATGGAGCTTCTTCCGCTGTTGCTTGCGTGTGTGTCTCCATGACACTTTTTTTTACGCACCTTTGGGGCTGGAACCTTTTTTCTCTCTCACATCTTCTTTCTCCTTCCCAACCTTTCTCCATCTGCGTGCTGGCATCTATCTCTCTCTCCGTCGCCTCTCTTCCTCCCCTCGTTCCACCCGACACTGGATCCCCTGTCCCGGGACGACTGAAACGAGACGGAACGCTGCTCATCTTTGACCCGGCGTCGAGATATCTACCTGTCCTCTCCGGAACTTTGCATCTGCATCTTGCCCAACAGCTTCAACCAGGTGCTCAACAGGATAGATCCGACAAGCCACGCAGTCAACACGATATCATTGCAACAGCAGCACCAGCAGCACCAACAGTAGCAGCAGGCCCCCCCTTACGTTGCCTTACCCGCTCCCCGCCTTAGCCGTTCTCGGCCCCCCACCTTATCTGCGCAGCGAAACCGCTTTTTTTTCTGCCGTCGACTGGGTTCGGAAATCCGCGAGCAAAAGGCGAGAAACGTCGTCATCGTTTCCGTCACCCAAAAAAGAAGAGCCCCGACGATCCCCCTCAGGCGTCAGCAAACCACTTCCTCAACACCCTCTCAATATCGAAAAAGACAGCTCCTACGGACGAAGAACGCGATGGCTTCGAAAACGGCACTCGACGCTCCCGAGGAGCCCCAGAGCGATGGATCCAAGTTAAAGACTTTCGTCGGTATCCTGAAGAAGTGAGTCGTTCCCCCGCGCGCCTCTCTTGCGTCATGTGGCGGTCTGGCTTTGATGCGCCGAGCTTTGGGGATGGAAGCAACATACGACGAGCGGGGTTATGCGACTTGACGAAGGACGAACAGACAGGCTGCGATGGCAAGATGGCAAGATGTTGCGATGTTGCGATGATGCTAACCTGCCCAGATTCATTGGCGTCGCCGATCTCGCTGCCGTTCGCTTCTCGCTGCCGTCCCAACTGCTCGAGCCCACGCCGAACCTCGAATACTGGAACTACCTCGATGCGCCCAACGCCTTCGTCGCCATCGGCACCTCCGACGAGCCTCTCGACCGCATGCTCGAGGTCTGCCGCTTCTGGTTCACCAAGGACCTCAAGTACGCAAAGGGCCGGCCCTGCAAACCGTACAACTCGTGCCTGGGAGAGTTCTTCAGGGTGAGTCGGGACGACGGAGAATGACTCGTACGTGATGGCTGACTCCGACAGTGTAACTGGGAGACGGAAAACAATGCGCCCAAGATCGACACCACAGCCCTCAAGACGGCGAGCGGCACGGCTAGCAGCTCCTCCAGCTTCAAGTCGGCCAAGGTCGACAAGAACGCGTCGGCCGTCTCGCTCTCCGTCCCGCAGCACGGCACCTCGACCCCCGACAACAAGCCCGTCCGCATCTCGTACCTGACCGAGCAGACGTCCCACCACCCGCCCGTGAGCGCGTTCCACATCAGCTGCCCCGAGCGCGGCCTCTCCGCCCGCGGTTACGACCAGATCACGGCCAAGTTCACCGGCACCAGCATCCGCGTGCTGCCCGGCGAGCACAACCTGGGCATCTTCATCACACTCGAGAACCGCGGCGGCGAAACGTACCGCCTGACCCACCCGGCCGCCCACCTCGGCGGCATCTTCCGCGGCTCCCTGAGCGTCAGCGTCAGCGAGATGGCCTACATCACCTGCCCGCAGACCAAGCTCAAGACCATCCTGCACTACATCGAGGCCGGCTGGCTGGGCCGCACCACCAACCGCGTCGAGGGCGTCATCTTCCGCTACGACCCGGACAACGACGACAAGGTCAACATCAAGGACGTCCCGGAGGCTGACATCGTGGCCCGGTTGAGCGGTCCCTGGAAGGAGAAGGTCCAGTTCACCTTGGGTCCCAAGCCAGTGGTGAGTACACCTCCGTGTGTCTGTCGAAAAACACCATTGCTAACACCCCCAGGACTCGCACCCCGCCGACGAGCGCTACACCATCATCGACCTCGGCCCCCTCAACGTCGCGCCCAAGGTCCTTCCCCCGCAGGACAAGCAGGTCGAGAACGAGTCGCTGGTGCTCTGGTCGGGCGTCACGGAGGCCATTCACGCCAAGCAGTTCTCCAAGGCGACGACCGTCAAGGTCGAGCTCGAGGAGCGGCAGCGCGAGAAGGCGCGCGAGCGCGAGCGCACCGGCGAGGTCTTCAAGCCCGTCTTCTTCGAGCAGGTCACGGGCAACGAGGGCAAGCCCGAGCTGACGGACAAGGGCCGCGAGGTCCTCGCCCGCGCGCAGAAGGGAGACTGGGACATGAAGGGCATCCTATAGGGGCCTCGGAATCATCGTTGGATGAATCTCCCCTTTTGCGTTTTATATTTTTTATCACGGCCGACGGCATATGACACACCCACGCACCAACCGACGGGGTTTCAGGATTCAGGTTGCATCGCTTTTTGTTTTCCTTTTTGTTTTTGATTCCCTATTAGAGATCAGAAACAATGCAGGCGGGTGTGGGAGAGAAGAACGAGACGAGATGGAGATGAGGATGAGAGATTTTATCACAACCCCCTAATGTGGATGGAGTTTTGATTCCCGAATGCATCATCATTCGCTTCTTCTTTTTTAATCGGCGAGCTAGGGGGGAGTATCATCGTCACAAACACACACACATACGTCATACATACACTCACAATTAGTCTCTTCCGAGGGAAGAGATTTTCGGCGTTGGGACAACATATTAGATGGGTTTTTTTTTTTTTTTGAGTTACTAATACAACCTCTTTCTACAATATCTGACGGGATCAGTTCGGTGTAGTGGGGATTTGCAGTTGGTGAGGTTCTGTTTGATGTTCTTGGTAGGCAGGTACCTATGTCAGCCTAGCTCCTACCTTTTCCTGCCTGATAAACTCTATGTGACAGGTGTCGAGGTAGGGACGACGAGGCTGTCGTTCATGCACCTCTAAAGTCTGGGCCAGCCACGATTTTCTTTCTCTCTTATATACACTGTGTCTTTACATCCCCGGCTGCCAACTGTTCCTTCGCCCTCTTCGCCTTTGTCCTCCAGCACGCGCGTCTGCAGTCCACAGGCATGGATGAAATTCTTCGTATGAGCCGATGGTACAGAATATTAACAAAATTCAGGTCGACTCTTCCTTCTACCCGGCCGGGAGGGTTAACATTCCGTGGGCCGACGGCTCCCAGCGGCGTCAGTACGAACTCCATGAACAAGACAACAGGTCGTCGACTGCCCCAGAGCTCTCGTCGCTCTCCATCATGGATACCTGGCTGTACGCATCCCGTCGTTGAAAGATGTCTTTCCGCAAGGCTGCTCGTCGCCAGGCGCCGCGATACTGTGCGACGCCTCACATGACGATACCCACCAGCGACGCGAAACGGAGCCTGGGATAGGCTCCTCGCCGGCAGACATCTGGTGACCTCCGACGCCTCTTGTCAAGCTTTCGGCTGGGGCTGGTTATCGGCCACGAGAGTGCGAATTATTTGAAGGGAATGTGCCGCCCAGGAAACCGGATTCGCGTCTTTCTCTTTCTCCCTCACTCTCCCGACACGAACCGTACCCGGTACCCCGAGACGAGGCTCAGAAGACCGCTGGGCTCCATCGCGCCTTTCAAGACATAATGGACCGGACTACAAACAAGAGGGTTCGGATTCCTTTGTGGCCCCCGACGAAAAGGATCCGAACACAAGCCCCGAACGTCGTCCAGCCAGCTCAGCCCGCCCGTGGCACGGAGATACAGGTGCCCTCTCTCCCACACGAAATTTTCCTCGACATCGTCGACGCCCTCGTCGCAGACGCCGAAGAAAAGGCGTCGCGCGCGTCAATTATCTGGGACGTCGTCATGTCGACCGATGCCGCCGGAGACATGATCCTGGACCCGTCTCACGTGAAACTGGCGAGGGCTCGGTTCGATGTCATCCGCAGCGTGTCACAGGTGGACCAGAGGTCGCGCCGGGCCGTCCACCGCGCCTTTCCCATGCTGCCTTTCCGCACACCACCCATCTCAGGAAGAATTCAAGATTGGTGCAACACCCCCACGTCTTTCGTGCCCTTTGTTTCCCCCAAAACCGACGTCTTCCAGTTCGTAGGAGGCTCTAGCCCGATTTTTGGATGCAGACCCCGGGACGAGAAGAAGCCGTGGTCGAAACCGCCAGGAGCCGCCGGCAACGGGCCGGAGGACCCGCCAGTGCTCGCACACATCGAGAACTGCCTCCTCTCGAACTGGCACTGCAACGCCGAGTACCCCGATGCAGTTCTTCGACCCATCCACTTCCGCTTCCTGTCCCAGATGCCGAATCTGAAGGCGTTGACCGTGGTGGACCGGGTCTGGCAGATCTGGGTCGGCGGACCGCTGAGACCGACGGCCGACGAGCCCCACGACCACGAGGGGGCCCTCGATTCGACCCAGGCAAGTTTGGGTCCGGACTACGAGTGGATTTGGCTCCTGGAATGGCAGCCGCTGTTGAAGAGGGGTGTCAAGGTCATATGTAGGAGGCCCACGGCGACGTCTGAATGGACTCCCGGTCCTTCGCGAGATTTCGAGGTTCTCGACCGCGGCGGGAACACCGTCTTGAGGGAGATGGATCGGTTGTGTCCGCGCTGCCCCAGAGTCACCCGTACCCAGAACGGCGGAGCCCCATACCCGTAAGTGACCGGGTGCCTCCAACCCGATGTTCATGGCGATGCTAACCTGGGACAGGGGTTTGGACGATGGCGTGCTCTTGGGCCGGTAGTGAGGTGAAGAAACAGACGCTGCAGTCATCCGTGCCGCAAGCTTGCCGGTCTCAGCCGGCGCGCAACAGTCATCCACGGCATGCATTGCGATCACGGTCTGGGACGAGGGGAGGTTCGTGAAATCATCATGTATTCGAGGCAAATGGATTGCCAAGTCTCTCTCATCAGGTCATGCGGGTACTCCGCCTAGAGTCACGATATGAAGGAAGTTTGAAAACAACAAGAGACCCCGGTTCCTGTTTCCCAGTGCCAGAAGCAACTCCCGCCCCTGGGCGTGGCGACAGGGAAGAAGAGAAAGAAAAAAGATGTTCAAGAAGGGAAAAAAAGTGTCCGGCCCAGACAGGTGCCGGAAGAAACGGAGGATGGCTGCCAGTGCCTTGCCGTGCGTGTATGATCCAGTCAAAGGCCCTTTCCAGCGGCGCCGCTCTCGGAGCGTGGGGAGCGAACTTAGTAGGGCTTCTCGCCGATGCTGCACAAGCTGTTAGAATCTATCAAACTTTTCTCCTAACACAGGGAGACTCACTAGTTGCCTGGGGGAGAGTAGCGCGCAACAACATAAGTAGCGCCCTTGGAGTCGGTGGCGATGGCCATGCCGACCTTGGTGGTGGACTTCCACACGGCCTGGGTGTAGTGCCCGAAGCCCATGTAGTTTGTCGCGCTGATGGCCTCGCCGTTGTACAGCGACTTCTCGCCCAGCCAGGCGTCGGCGGCGTTGGCGTTGGGGCTCCCGCCGCCGGACTGCATGTACAGGTTCTCTCCCTCGCCGGAGGTCTGGGAGTGCGTGAGCGAGCCGACGGAGACGAGGTGGTCGGCCCAGTCCTGCGCGTTCTTGGCGAGGGTGGCGTCCCAGGCGAGGGCGGGGACGCCGACGTCGGAGCGGGCTGAGTTGTGCGCGTCGAGGGCCTTTTGCTGGTCTGAGGACAGGCCTGCTGCGGAGGCTACGGGGGTGGTGGCAGCGGGCGCGGCGGGGGTGGAAGTGACCTGCGGAAGGTCTTGCTCCTCGGCGACCGGGGCCGGGGTGGGGACCGCGGCGGGGGTGGTGGCGGGGGCGGGGACGGCGGTGGGGGCGACGGTGACGGTGGAGACGCCGGACCAGCGGCCGGGGCCCCAGCCCCAGTAGCCGTTGGGGCGGGGCTGCCAGGCGGCGGCGTTGGTGGCCATGGCGGCGACGACGACGGCGGAGAAGCGCATTTTGAGAGGGTATTGGTTTTTTGATTTGTGTTTTTGGTTTGTGTGAAATCACCGGGATTTAGTTAAAGAGTGGAACGGAGGAATTGGGTCCTGCCAAGAAAAAGTGTGGGAATGATTGTGGTTTAAAGGAATGGACAGACGCGGTCTGGTGGGAGAGTTGTACCTTTGTGGAAGGGTGAAGAGAGACAGGAATATTGATCAGAGGGATAGGTTCGGATATATATGTTCCAGTGCCATGGTTGCTCGAGGTCTGGTTTTCGTGAGTGTCGGGAGATTTCTTTTCGTGCCCTTGCTGCTGGGCTCATTCAACATGAGACGTAGCGGTGATCTCCCGCATGCAAGTCCTCCACTGCGAGATTAGCAGTCGGAAGGAGTGGCGTCTGGACACTTGGAAGCCTATAGAGTAGATTGGCTGAATGTTCCTAGTCTCGGGATCCCAGCCCACCCCTTTGCGCGGCTATTGCGAATCAGGGGGGGGGGGGTCGTGACAAAAACAAATAAGGCAACTTTCTTTCTTTGTTGTAAGCGAGGAGGGGAGGGATGGGGGCCATGGAGGGAGGTTCAGTCAGCCCAACACTATTAGACTAGGCAGGGACTACTATGGGATGGGAGCTGAAGGGACTACAGCTAGGATCAAGGTGTCCGAGTCAAATTGCGATCTTGGTTCTTCTACCATGCCGCGTGTTGCAAGAACCGCATGGGTTCATGTTGACGGGTCACTAGGCCAATGTGCCATCGTCTCACCAGTGAGAGTTTTTGACGCCCCGGGAACGCAGGAGAGCGCGTAGCCCTACAAGATTATGTCACTTGGGGGGGGGGGGGGGGGTCAGTGGTCAGCAATAGTGTACATTCCATATGGCCGGCCCCCTGCCGGGATTCGCCCCTGCGCGGTTTAGGTGTTGGTGCTGCCGGTAAAAGTAAATGGGAAGGGATCCTACGTGGGGCCGTGCTGGTCCAGGCCCCCTCCTTCTCCTCCAGCGGTCCAGAACGTCCACTGAGGGAAGACGACAGCGTGAGGTGCGCCTGCAGTCCGCCGTCCATTCCGCCGCGGGGATGAAAAATGTTCCGCCCGGGGGCCCGGCCCCGCCTGCCTCTTGCGTAGAAACTCGCCTAAGGGAAGGTGCTGCTGGGATCGGCGGAGTCGCGACTGCCGGGGGATCCCCTCAGTCGCCCCGCAATTCATTTCTTCTCTGACATGTTCCTCCGCCCTCGCCTAATCAAAATCACGTCGACAGTGTTGCAACTTGCAATCCATCTCCGAGGTCAGGATTCGTTCGTCATGCCTCTGTCTCGACCCCGAAAGTACACCACGCTACTGTAGCACGCTCACGTTACATCACGGGCCAATATATCGCGCAAAGGCGTCGCCCACAGCGGCACACAGCGATCCTGCGGGCTGAGAACCGTCCTCCGACTGTGCGGCATGCGGGGCGCGTGATCCGCGTCGTGTCTCTCGATCCGATGGCCCTTTCGGCCCTCCTCGATCCCTTGGTGACCGACAATGGGACATTGTATTCGCGCGTGTGCGAAGTGGAACAGACAGGCGCTGGCTGACCTTAGGAAACCCCTCCCATCCCGGCCAAGCGCCGTTTCGCACTGAACACCACCCGCGCCACCACCAGAGGCAAGAATAAGGAACAAAGGGAAACGACACAGTCGCTCTCTGATAAACAATGTCTTTATTTTTACGAAACGTGCGCCGCCTGGCTGAACACCTCGCCTCGACTGGACTCGATCCCAACTCGACCTACTCAGCCTTGGCACGGTCCGCGCGGCCCCGCACGCCCGGCGCCGCTGATTCCCAAGGCCTCGGGATGGGCTTGAGCTGACGGGCGGCCCTGCCGCCTTGTGTGCGTCGTTGCGTCTGCGTCTGCGTCGTGCGTCGTGCGTCGTTCGTCGTTCGTCGTTCGTCTGATCTTCCACAAAAGCCAGCGGGCCACCCGAACATTCCAGACGTTCCCCTCGTGCCACGCCAAAAAGCCCGCAGACCCCAAACGCCCTAAATTGCACTCGGTCATGGAATCCCCACAGAAGTCGCAGACGACCTCCGACCAGCCGGACCCGGCCCGTCGAGACCAATATAGCATTAACTTTATCATCTCGCCCCGGCGGGGGGCCTCGAGATTGCCCGCTCGGGGCCCCCGGTAGATGCTCGTTTGATTGGGTCATCTGCCGCGGGAGCACGTTGCCCTCACGCCTCCGTCACCGTCGCACAGCGAGGGTATTTCCAGCCGAGGTTTCCGCTGAGGCCAGTCGTCCTGGGGTCATCCCTCTCGCCCTCATCCACTCCGTCGAGCCGAGAAGGTCTGGACTGCCAGGTCCTTCGAGTGATGCTGCCCGACGATGCGGAAAAGCAGGAACCAGGCGGCCTGCGTCGTCCGGATTCCCGGCACCGAGTCAGCAGCGACCCCACGCGCTTTCGCGTCCCGCGCCCATCGCAATCTCGAATGGAGAAGAGGGACCTGACCCGCGCAACTACCGGGTTGGTCAGTGGGCAAATGCTGCTCGTATAGTCGAGCCTGTCTATGATTTGCTGGCACTGAGACGGCGAGGGTTTTCGACGTCCCCAGTGCATTCGGACCTTTCTCAGCCACGGAATCCTGAGGATCTTTGTTGATGGTGTCGCGGTCGGTGGCCTTGGATTGTATTCGGGTGTAGTGTGTACTCGAACGGTCCCCGATGCCAAGGACATCCTGCGGGATGGCTCTCAAACGCGCGGCGACTTGTAGGATTGTACATTGAGGACGGCCGATCTGATCGATTCGAGACTCCAGATTTCGAAAGCACATAACGAGACCCGCCACTGATTCCAGCAAACAAGACAGACGCTGAGAGTTCAGTGCCTCGGCTCTGAAAATCCTGCTGGGACAGACGACACGGGGAAAGAGAGATTTGGTGGGCCAGAGGCCAGAAATGACCAATTTGCATCTCGCTGCAGCTGGGATGTTGCCCTGTTGGCCCCTCGTCGATGTTTGAATAGGCCTGGGGTCGCGTGCTCGCCTGCTCACGGCGAGACAGTGACCAGGAATTGCCAGGGCAAGCCTTTGGGGCGGACTGCTCCGGCCTCGTCAGAAGAACGATGAGGCCCTCAGCTCGTAAGCTCGAATCAGTTCACAGCTGCCTGCCTCCTCAACTGCTTGCTGCATTACCAGGGCCGTCCTCGTGGATCTCAGGCATATATATCCCCCATCACCGTCTCTGGGGGCCAAGCTGGAAAGCGAATCCTTACAAGAAGTGTTGTTACAGAAGCATGCTACGGCAGGAGATGCGTCTAGGCGGCTGGGTGGCTACTCTTTGCCATCGTTTCTTGCTTTGGCGACCTGTCACGGTGGCACATGGAGCGAAGATGCCGTAGTTGCGATGATGCTGTAGTAATTCCCTGGGCCTCCTCGCGCTGTCTGGGCTGTGCCTCGTCCGGCAAGTGAAGCAACTTTGCGCTGGTGGACTAGTTGAGACGAAGACACGGAGGCTCTGGTCTGATTTTCGAGATTTTTGAAGCTTGCTCGCTGGTACTTGCCTTGCTCCCGAGACACATCGAAACTGCTGGCCAAGGTACACATGTTGGAAAGTCGAGCTGTACCTGCTCGGACCCAACGTAGATTCTACCATGCCCAGGTAGCGCTGAATCTCGTCTGGAGGATCAGCAAGACGGTAAATACAATAATACCATATAAACGGTTTACGTTGTCTGATGTTGTTGTATTGATCTTGCGGGCTTAACTCGTGCTCAGCTTGGATGATGTCGTCTACTTCTGGTCACCAAACGGGGCGTCGTCGATGAAGCTACGGACCTTGCCTGGCAACAACCAATGGACGTCGGTCGTAACATGTTTCCAGCGGTGGGAACTTGAACGGCACGGATCCAGTTGGAACCCGATTTATATGTACTTGACGATTCAGAAGCACGTGGGCATATATGTACGAATAGCATCTCCATCTTCCCTCCCCGCCTTCCCACCTTCGATCCAGCGGTCACCCCTCAAGCACAACACGGCCTCGCTCGTTCGAGCAACGTCCAAGTCTCGTGGAAATTCCCAATCTCTGCCCATAAGCCCGTCGCTAGAGCTGAATCTCTCGCTGGCCCTTCCATTGGCCATCAGGCGCACGCTTTGGACATACCTCCGCTGGGAGGCTTCTCATCTCTTGTGGATAATATTGCCCCTGAATCGTTTGCTTCATTAGATGGATTCCGTAGATGAGTTCCGTCCCTTTGTTTACTTTTTGATAATCATAGGTACCATACATCCGAAAAAAATGAAGAAGAAAAAGGCTCCGAACTGTGAGAATTTATCCGGGCGAGGTTCAAGCCACGAGGATTCCTCGGACCTCGCCCTCGAGGCCACGTTAACCATCCAACTCAAAACTCCACGCAGAAATTAGGGACCTCGAAACAGCCTGGCATAGACGACACAGCACCATCAAACTTTAGCGAGGCGTGGTATACGTGTCATCAAGCCATGTATGTATACATGCAAAGCATCTCGAACTCTCAAAGAGCCCCTCTTACGATACTATAGCTTCAGACCGCCTTTTCAGAGCGACGCTACGATTCGAGTCGACGGACGGAGAAAATCAAGGGCGATACAGGCTGCACGGGCCAAAGTCAAGCTGAGCGAGATACCTAGACCGACGCAGAAGAGCAGGCCAGGATAAGGTCCAGCTTCTCGCTACTCGTCTTTGCCTCCTCATCTTGATTCCGTGGTTTCCCACCAGAGGTGCGCAGGTGATGCCGCAAGTATATATTCTAGTACTTTCTTACTTTCCTTTGGTCTGTTCTTTTGCTCCACCGTACGTGGCAAGTTTTGCCATGCTGAAATCCTTTCTCAGGCTCATCTTACGAAAAGCGTCCTTGTAATTATTACGCCCGGTAGTTCCGACTATAATATGTCAACCCCTAGTTGCTGCCCTTTTGTCGTCTTTTGTTCCTGCCGTCCGTCACCCCCGGCTTGTTTACCCCTAGATATTGGGGTGAGGTTTGCTAAGGACAAGCTACTTCTCTTGAACCCGCCTTCAAGACGCTGGCTTCTTCCCTTGAACCCGCGCAAGGTAGGCGCACCGGAGCGTGGAACTCTCCTCATCTTGAACCCGCGTTCAAGAGTATACGAGACCACTTTAAGCCAACGTTCAAGCAAGCATCTCCCCCTTGAACCTACGACTGTGGGCGGGGATGGTCGGGAAACGCACAACCCGCGGGCGGTACAACACAAGCGAGATGATTCCATCATGCCAGACACTCAGGAACCAGCACCGTTCAAGTAAAGGAGAATTTCGTTTGATATTACACTTTCTTATGTTGGCATCTGGCGCGCCAGCCAGGCCGTGGTATGGTACATCGTAGAGTGGAAAACAGCTAAAAGACAGGCCAAGAAGTTGTTCCACATCGTTTTTTTGTTGTCGAATCCGTTTCATCTTACACTCTTCCCGCCCGCCGTCATGCATCATCAGGATTGTCCCCTGGCGTCGTTTTTTGTTTTACATTAGATTTCTTTTGGTGGTGTGGCGTTCTCGCTTAGGCGTTGATGAAGCCCTTGACGTTGTTCAGCCAGCGGAGGTACTCGCGCTGCTCCTTGACGTCGATGTAGTCCGGGGCGAAGATGGCCAGGGCCTCGGTGATGCCGCGCTCCTCGAGGTAGCGCTCCATCAGGATCTGCAGGTCGTCGTCGAGGCTGCCGAAGGGGGGGCCGGGGTAGACGCCGGTGCGGCCGTGGGCGACCTCGGCGTCGGTGGCGTGGGCGAACTTGCCGTCCTCGTAGTAGAAGACGTTGTCGACGGTGACCTGGCCGTCGTTGGCGGTGGCCTCGATGTTGAGGGCGCCGGGCGTCTTGCCGGGCTTCTCTACGATGATGGACAGGCGGCAGGCGGGCGCGGGCTCGGCCTCGTCGTACTCGCCGTCCTCCTCGAGCTGCTCCTCGGCGGCGGCGTTGCGCCCGCCCTGCTTGTTGGCGTTCTGGGCCGAGGGGTCGTAGTCCTCGTCCTCGAGGGCGTTGTCCTGCTCGTACATCTCGGGGTCGTAGTTGGCGAGGTCGGCGATGGAGAACGTGACGGTGATCCTGGGTTGTTAGCTGATGAACCTTGCTCGGGTATGTGGACGGCAACTCACTTCTCCTCGCCGAACTTGCGGATCAGCTTCACATCCTCCTTGCCGGGGGTGTCGTGCAGCTCAAAGGGGCTGTTCTCGAGGAAGTCCTTGACGCTGGCGGGCAGCTGCTCGGTCTGCTTGACCTCGTCCTCGTACTGGAGCTCGCTCTCGAGCTTGGCGACGAGCTGGGCGTCGGCCTCGCCGGCCTGGGCCTTCCTGAAGGCGGTGCTGGAGAAGGCGGACGCGCGCTGGACGCCCCACGACGAGGCCTTGACGAATGCGCCCGGGCGGGCCGTCTGTCTGAGGGAGGCGCCCGACAGGCGGGTGAGGGTCCTGGGCGCGGAGCGCGCGATGGATCTGATGGAAAGCATGGTGGATGGTCAGCGGTTGCGTCGAACTGGTGCTGTTTGACAATGGGATGGCAGAGCTTGATGGGAGTGGTGGATCTGAAGCTGGTATGGGCGGACAGCTCCCAAAATTTTTGATGATCTGAGTGCGGGAAAAGGTTGATCCGATCGAGATTTTCCCATGCAGGCGCGGGCCCTGAACTTTGAACGACTTCACCCCACTAAAGACTCCACAGAAGGCATATACAATGGTACTTTACGCTGCTGGAATATTCATTCATGTTCTCAGCTAAGCTTGAAAGGGAAATAACAGGAGCCGCCCTGGCCGTTGGCCCTTAACATCACTCGTCCCGGTCATATCAATTGTGATGCCAGCATCACAGGCCTCTCGCTTTTGGACCTCTACCAACTAACATGCTATCCCACCCTGGCCCCTCAACGAAGGCTGACACGCTGCAGCGTCGCCGACGCTCGAGGAACCCGACGGCTCCGGTCTTTGCACTTCCAGCACCGGTGCCGGGTGCAGTTGCTGTCGCTCCCTATCCCCGACTCGCAGCTCCCGAAGACGCCGTTCCGCTTGGCGAGCATGCAGAGCCTCTCCGAGATGAGGACGGTGTCCTCGTTGCTGCAGACGCTGCAGACGCGGAGGTGCGTGACGTACTTGCACATGATGCTGCTGATGCCGCGTGTGAGCTTTGTGAAGGCGAGCACCACCACCAGAGGGAGAGAATCACCTTGGTTTGTATGTCACCTTGGTGTACGTTGGATCTCGGGCGGATAGTTGCCCGTGCAAGTGGATGATCAGCAGGATCGACGGTAGGCTTTCTGAGAGTGGCAAGCGAGGAGAACAGCAACAAGCAGCAAACAACCGGAGTCCTCCCCGGGAAGATATAATCACCACGGATCAGGTTCCGGGGCGCGCGAGTTCTCGCCAGCCGTGCAGATTGCCCAGCCAGACCTCGTGGCACCGTAGAACTCGGACGATCCCTGGGGCAGGTAAGCACCGGCATTCTGATCCTTCGAAACCCGGCTCGCGATCTGGCGCGCGCGGCGCCCTCCGTCCTGCTCGGTCTGAATCAGGGTGAGTCCCGGACGCAGCGTCGCGAAGGCGCGTAGCCGTCCCCCCCGAGCATCAGACAGAGAGCAAGAAGATGGGAAGAGTAGGCCCGCGCTGTGTGATGTAGCACCTGGGAACGGCAACGAGATCTCTGGGTTTTAAGTATGGAACGAGAGCGCGACGGCTTGGGACAGGCCCGGTCTGGCGAACACACGTGGTTCCAGTGGTCTGGTCTAGGAGGCTCGGGGCAGATCGCAGCCGTGTTCTGGACCGGTTAGCCGCTTTGTCTGGGCGAGGAGGGCAAGGAGGACGTCAGCGAGATCAGGGAATGGCGGTCCCTTGGGACGTGGTCGACGGACCAGGCACGTCGGGTCGCGACATAATCGGCACTGGATGGTGTGCAACATGACAGCCCAATGATTTCTTCAAGCGAGGCTGGCGGAGGGTTATGGGTTGATATTGGGGCCGGGGGGCCGGCGATGGATCGTGCCTCTAGCCTCGTCCGCAGGACATCTGCTGTAACCGTTTCAGACAAGACCACCACGCGCCGACTATACATGACGCCCGTCCCAAACCTCCCGGCCGGGATGCCGTAGCCGACCGTCCACTGTCCTCCAGTCCTCCTACGGCGCCACATGCCTACCACGTTTGTCTCTGGCGTGCTCATCGATGCTTGTGTAACGACGTGAGAGAGAGGGTCTGCAGGTCGGGGCGAGTCGGCGATCCAGTGGCATGGCCGCGCGTGGTCTGTTGTGATCCGAGCTTTTTTCGCCTCCGCCGCTCCCCGTTTCCCTCTTCCTCTCCTCCAGTAAGGCTTTTTCTCTGTATGTAACCGGAGAAAGGTTGTCTGTCGGCCAAACGAGACTTTGGTTACGGCGACTGCTTGTCTGAGACATTTGGGCCGCAAAGAGCCCCCGCAGACGCGCCGTACGAGCCCCTACTCAGGAAGAACAGCCGAAGGCTCCTCCATTCCCCCCTCTTGCCACGGCTGAGTGGCCCTCGCCCGAACGGCCCAACCCTGTCCAGGCGGGCCCAAGACGGCCGTAAACGTCGTCATGATACCTGGATTTACCTAAGAGCTGCCTTTGGGAGGGAAGCTGGACTTCTTGATGGTGCCGTCGCTTGTCAGCTTGATCCACGAGACGGAGGTCAGGTAGGACCACGACCCCTCCCAGCGGTCGAGGAGAGTCACGTTGGACTCATTCAAGATGTCGGGCAGGTCTAGGGGTTTGTTAGTACTCGCTCAGTAGGAACGGCTCGCCTAGTAGAAACGGAAGACGGGGGGGCCACTGACAGAAGCCGATCTTGTACTCCTCCTCGAGAGCAGCAATCTTCATCTTGAGCATGTCCTCCTTGACGCTCGCAGGGCGTCCCGGGCGGCGGGTCTTCTTGACCTCGGCATACTCCTCGTCGTACTGGTGAACGAACCTGGCCATGCGTCAGAGTCGTACGTAGAGCAGTGGAGCGAGGAGCACTCACGTGTGGATGAGCTCCTGGACGGCGGCCAGCTCAAGGGCGACGGAGCCCTTCTCCTGAATAGCCTTCTGAAAGTACCTGGCGCGGTCAACTACGAGCGGTCGGTCAGCCTCTGCAGCCCTCCTCGAGAACCGATCTGACGTGTCTTACGCATGGGCTGTTCCTTCTTTCCTCTGGCTTGCGCGAGCTTCCCCAGCTTCTCGTCTCTCACCGACGCCTTGTGAAGACGCTTGGAGTCCCTGGAAAACTCGTGCAGGGCGTCGACGTTGCCATTGCGCTTCTTCGCAATCTGCTTGCGGGTCTTTTGCACGGTGGTGGGCATCTTGGCAGTAATTTTACGACAAGCAAGACAAGACGACGTGTCCGAGAAACGAAATTCACCAGCGAGACAGACGGCACCCGAAAGTTGAGAGTTGAAAATGAGATGTCTCTCTCTGCTCCGTCTGTGCCCCACCAAAATGAAAATCCCATCCAGTCCCTCCAGTGTCGTTGCTGCACGCACTCAAAAAAAAAAAGACAGAGAAAAAAAGGTCCCACTTAAATCGGAAAGGGTCCAATGGCTGTCTGCCCGGATTGGGACATGGTGACGTTGCTCTGGAAATCCACAGCTGCCAGCGCTAATCCTTTTTGGGTCATTCTGTTCAGCCCAGTCCACTAAAAAAAAAGTCGCGATGGAAGTGGCCCGACGCGGCGTGTCCGCCCGCGTTCCAACTTCCAATATAGCAGGACTGGGTCCCCACGGTGTCCCTTTACCGTGCAGGAAGCCGCTGTTCACTCCACCTGCACGCTTCCTCTCCTCTGGCCTCAGCACAACGGTGAATATCGGTCGTTTTTCCTTGACCTCCATTCCAACCTCCAGCCTCCCCCATTTCCCCCTCCGTCCACCGTAGGTAAAAGCAGCCAGTCCTGCAACCGTCAACATAGCGCCGTGCTTTGTTTACATTAGCCCCCGAATCACCTGACCTGGCGTCCCGACACTGGACCCTCCCACTCCAGAGTCCCTCGCGATCCACTTCTTTGCCTCTTTACGCGTCTTGCCCCTCGATGAGTGTGACTCGGACGACTGAATTGCCCATTCTGTCCGGCTGTCGGCCTGCGATCCGGATCGGAGAGAGATCTCGAGGCCTCGAGACCGCCAGACGTCCAGACCCTTTTGCCTCTCCGAGACTGCGTGCCGTTATCTTGGTCAGCAAGTTCCCTGCAATCAACGATGGGCGTCTCAGGTACTTGGTCTCCCTTGCTCCGGGTCTCGTGCGCTTCGTTACTCACCGCCCTCGCCAGGCCTTCTCCCGCTGCTCAAGTCCATCCAGAAGCCGACTGAGCTGAAGAAATCCGCAGGCGAGACGCTCGGCGTCGACGCCTACGGATGGCTTCACCGCGGCGCCATTGCCTGTGCCGTTGAGTTGGCCCAGGGCAAGCCCACACGCAAGTGAGTACCTTGCTGGCTCTTGCATCTCCGATTGTGCCACATCCTAACCTTGCAGGTATGTCGACTTTGCCATGCACCGCGTGAGGATGCTGCGGCATTTCGGCGTCAAACCTTACCTCGTCTTTGACGGCGACTTCCTCCCCAGCAAGGCCGCCACCGAAGGTTCCCGTGCAAAGCGCCGCGAGGAGAGCAAGAAGCAGGCGATGGAGCTACTCAAGGCCGGCAAGCCCTCCCAGGCGCACCTCGAGTTTCAAAAGGCCATCGACGTCACACCCGAAATGGCCCGCAACCTCATCGACGAATTGAAAAAGATGGATGTCTCGTACGTCGTCGCACCGTACGAAGCTGACGCTCAGCTCGTCTACCTCGAACGCCAAGGCCTCATAGACGGCATTCTCTCGGAGGACTCGGATCTGCTCGTCTTTGGATGCAAGCGGCTCCTGACCAAGCTCGACCAGTACGGCAACTGTATCGAGATCAACCGGAGGGACTTTTGCGCGTGTCGGGAGGTTTCGTTGACGGGCTGGACGGATGCCGACTTCCGCCGCATGGCCATTCTGAGCGGCTGCGACTACCTCGAGGGCATCCCCAACATGGGCCTCAAGACGGCTTACCGCTCGCTCCGCAAGCACAAGACCCCCGAACGATTGGTCCGCATGATCCAGTTCGAGGGCAAGCACCGTGTTTCGGAGAACTACCTGTCGCGCTTCTTCCAGGCAGAGCTGACGTTCCTTCACCAGCGGGTCTACTGCCCGATCAAGAAGCAGTTGGTCTTTCTGACGGAGCCCGAGGAGGGCAAGGGCGTCGAGGACATGCCGTTCATTGGTGGTTATGTCGAGCCCGAGCTGGCCACGGCCGTTGCTGTGGGGGACGTCAACCCCATGACCAAGGAGACCATCATTCCCGCGCCCATGCCCGGTTCCAAGTCTGATACGAAACGCAGACACTCCCAGTCCGCCGAGGCCCTGGCGGCGAACGCCTCTTCATCGACCCGCCCGAGGCCGCCTGTCAAGCCCATCGACTCGTACTTTAAGGGCCACCAACGCATCCCCATGGGCGAGATGGACCGCAACTGCTTTTCCGTCGATCCCCAGCGGGTTGCCGCACTCACCCACAACGGCCTCGTGCCCCGCGTGTTTCCCCTTCCCCGGCCGTACCTGGAAGGTGCCTCGTCTTCACAGCCGGCCAGCTCTCGCCCAACCCGGACGGCCCGTTCGGGAGCCTCTCCACGCCTGCAGCGACGGCGGACAGAGCCCATCCAGAATATCCTGGACCAGTACATCCCAGAGAGTTCCGAGGACTCCCGTCGCGTTACGATCGGCGACGTATCAAACACCATGGACGAGATTGACGCCATCATGAGGAGCAGCAGCTCACAGCGGCCGCCCAAGAAGGTCCGACTCTGCGCGGACACGGACACAACCGAAACGAAATCTGAGGAATCCCAAAACAGCAAGTTCTTCCCCAAGAGCGGAAGCAAGAACAAGGGCAAGAAGGACAGCTTCTTGTTCTCCGACGACTCGATCGACGAGGCTTTGTTGAGCCTCCCCGACCTCGACAGTTGGCACAACCCGAAGCCAAAGGCCATCACCGTGTTTGAGGAAAAGGAGAGCCAGAGTACAGAGGCAACCACGACCGACAGCCAGTTCAGCAAGGACGAGGAGATAACGAATACCCCGCAGAGCGACTTTTCTGGACCGGAGGACAAGGTCGAGGAGGAGACGGCTGCGAGCTCAAGACGGACGTCTTTGCGGCAGTTTGCCTACAGCTCCCAGCCGAGCCCCGCTGTCTCGAGCCAGCCCGACACGCCCGCAACAGCCGTCTCAAGACAGTCGTCCGTCTTCACCCCCTCCACCGCGGCCCCGTCGACGGCAGCGTCGTCAATCACATTCTCCGCCGGCGGTGCGGCCGCAGCATCCAAGGCAACGCCGATGCTCACGCCGCTCCAGCGCATCGGCGCTCGCGCCCTCCAGCGGAAGAACACTCCCGCACGCCGGCCCCTGTCTCCCACTAAGAGCGCGATACAGCGGAGCCCCAAGCGCAGCCCCCGCAGGAGCAGGCTGCTCAAGTCGTTCCCCGTCAACCCGTCGTTCGTGCCGCTGCCCAAGGTCGACCTGGCCGAGGTCGCGGCCCTGAACGCGCCGTGCGGAAGCGAGGACCAGATCGTCCCCGATAGCGACGGCGAGAACGACGACGTCTTCGCGCTGGACGAGACGGAGCGCCCGCGGCCCGCCCTGAACCTCTCCCGGTTCGCGTACAACTAAAGCATTACGTGTTTTCGCGCGAGGTGATACCCGACCGTTGCGCGTCATGATTCTGTTTTTATTCATTTCACCCTTGAGAGGGCCTGGTTGGCCGTCGTGCTCTCGGGGGTAGGCACATCATTATGATATCCACTCGCATGCGGCACAGGGTTTCTTCATAGAAACGATTGTAATGCGAAGCATCAAAAGGGAGAAAAGAAGCATTTGGACTTTTTTTACGCTGTATGGAACAAGCAAGCCGGGATGGGTTTGGGAAGAACAGGACAAGGGGCCTGTTTCTTCTTCTTTTTTTCTAACTTCTTGTATGTATTTTTTCTCTCCCGATCATGGCGTAGTAGGAGTTCCTCTTGGGAGGCGGTAGGAATAAATCAGGCCCGGAACGGAACCTTTTTTACAATTCCAAGATTAGATGAGGTGTTTGTGGTGTTGCTTCTTAATTGTTCAAATAACCTCTGGAAGGAGTTTGATGACATTTTGGAGTTAATCACCTATTACCGAAGAACGTGACTGAAAACAACGCTGCTCAGTTCTGTAGCGAAACCTTGAGCAGCCATGTGTGCCTATGGCTCTGCAATCTCCCCGTACCCATTCCCATTCCCATTTCTTTTCCCCTTTCAGCACCAAAAGTGGTGGCATAAACGCACTTCCCACACCGCTCAAGCCACGATCTCAGCAGTATCTACCAAGAAAAAGAAAAACACCCCAGGAAGTATGCGAAATTCCCCGGAGGCCACCGAGGCCAAAACCTTACTTCTAGTGTCGGTTTTCATCATTCCGACAACCTCTCGACGAAATGAAATATCTCAAGAGTAATAAAAAAACCAGGCTACAACGCTCATTTCCGTTAGCAAATCTTGAAAAAGCTATGGGCCGCACCTCACGTTGGCCTCATTCCTTTCGAGGATTTTCCCGAGGATGCCTAGAGAACTGGAGAGGATGCCTAGGGGGAACGTGGGGTCTAAACGAGGCGAGCGACCGCCTGGCGGTCCGGCCCCGCGCGGACCTGGGGTTTCCGGCGCCAAGAGCATGGGCAACCAAAACCACCCCCCCCCCCCCCCCCTTTGCATTGAGAGGGGGACCGAGGGGTAGTATGCCCAGGCAGCCTAGGCTCCACTGACCTCATCCGAGTCATGATGCCCTCGACCGATGAACGATTCATTATTCAACGCCGTCAAAGTTTGTAGTTCATGCGGTCAAAGTTTGTGACCGCCTTGTGTCGTAGTCACGGCGAGGCAGCCTTGCTGGCCAGACAGATTGCATGCCCGAATGAAATCCATTGTCCCTTGGAATGCTGGGCGAGTAAACACACGTAAACCTATACCATAAACAACGCCAACAATGCGCTTCTTCTTCCCGCGCTTGCCCAGATAACCGTTCCAAGTGATGTGGCCGCTGCCCAAGAGGAAAAAAAGTCTTATAATGAAGCCCGAGGGCCCTTCCGAATCATCGGCCCCGTGCCGGATGCGCATGTCCGCTGGCACGGGATCCGGCGCGCGAGGGAGAGGGCCAAAAACATCCCGAACGTCGCCCGCCCTCGCCCGACTCCGTGTCATGCAGTTCGTATGCTCAACGGCGGCTGCTTGTGGCAGCAGGCGCCGCGGGGCTCTGGAGGTCCACATTAAAGGTCCAGCGGCCTGCGCGTGTCAGCGGCGATCACATCACGAACATGTTCTCAGAGAAACTTACCATTAGCGAGGTTGTCTGCGGTGTCCTCCAACAAGATGATGCGCCGCTTCTTGCAGTACGATGTCTTGTCCATGATGTCGACCTTCAGCTTCTTATCGCACAGTTCCGCCACAGGCTTCTCGAACATCTCGGACAGGGCCTCGACGGCCATCTCCAGGTCCTTTTGGTTGTCTTCAAAAATCGAAGTCAAGTTGTTGCGGGCCAGGTAGAAGGCGAAGGCGTACGTCCACTTGAGCGTCTGTCGGCACGTCTGCAGAGTCTGCGACGCCTGGTTGAGGTACTGCACCTCGATCCAGGACATTCCCGAGGCGGTCTGGAGCTGCACCATCTTCTTCTCGGTCTTGTGGTAGATGTCCTTGTCGAGCTTCGCAGACTGCTCGTGGTTGGCGTAGCGGTTGTAATAGTGCAAGTAGCGCTCCAGCGATATACGGGACTTAGCCTGGGCGTCGCGGGCATCCGTGCCGCTCTTCTCCTCAAAGCGGTTGCAGTTGTACCAGCTCGTGCCGTGCTCCGACCAGAGCCCCATGCACATCCAGCAGAACTCGTGTTTGCACTTGCGGCACGTCATGTGGTTGCAACCACCATTCTTTTCTATGGTGGAGTTGCACTTTGGGCATTCTTTGGTATTGGCCGAGATCCAGTTGGCCGTCTCGGAGTCGTCGGCGCATTTCTTCAGCCACCGCTTGACCAGTTCGCAGGGGGCGGGCTGGTGGTCGCTGAGGATGCAGCCGAAACAGAAGCGGTGGCCGCAGGCACAGTCGACGGTGGGGACGATCTTGTCGAGGTCCTTCTTCTTGATGGGGCACTCGACGGCGTTTTCGCAGTCGGGTGCGGGGCACCACTTGAGGGCGTCCTTGTCCTCGACGTATGACCGGTTGAGCAGTTCGTGGTACCGCGAGGCGAGGTCGTTCGTGACGAGGTGGTCGAGGGATTTCGAGTCGATGATGCGGCCGCAGCCCTCGGCGGGACACTGGATGCGGGCGGCCTCGCCCTCCTCGCGGATCTTCTGTGTCAGGTATTGGCGGTAGCAATCAACGCAGTAGCGGTGGCCGCACTTGAGGGCGAAGGTCAGCAGACCGTCTTCGTCCTCGCAGCAAATGTCGCACATGAAGCCAGGCACGGCCTCGGGCTTGGGAGCACACGCGACGTTGGAACCCAGGCCTGCGGCCTCGAGCACCTTGTTTGGGGTGTCCATGTAGTCTTCGATCAGACGCTCTTTGTTCCACCGGAAGTGCCGCAACAATATCGCGACGTCCTCCTTCCGGATGTTCAAGATCATGTTGACCTCGTCGATCATGTCATCCTGCTGGCGCTGGATGTCTGACGGCTTGTAGACCTTGAAGGAGATGTCGTAGAGAACCTTTCGCTTGCTGTCCGAGTCCTTGAGTATGCCGAGGTCAGCGTCGGGCTCGTCGTCGAAGTCGTCCTCGTCGAAATCTGCAGGCAGGGCAGGCACGTCAGCAAAGGCAAAGTAAAAGGCACGGGTGTTGCCGTCGGTGTCGGGAGGGGATTCAGCACGTACCGTCTGGGCCGGACATGTCCTCGCCGCTGTCGTCCTGCATCATCTCGTCCTCGCTCGAGAGAGCGGACATGAAGTCCTCCTCAGAGTCCATACCGTTGCTTGCAGTAGTGACTGGTGTTGGGGGAGCGTCGGATTTGGCGGCTGAGGCGATCCTCTTGGTGGGCACGGTATCTGGTGACTGGGAGGATATCGTCGCCTCAGCAGCCTTCCGTTTCCGCGTGGTGGGAGGAATGGTGCCGACTGTGGGAGAGGCGCGGGGAGGGTTTCCGCAGGTGGAAACGAAGAAACAACGCTGAGGAAGGAGGGGGAGGGAAGGCGCAGAGATCTGACCCCACTAGGAGAGGGAGGGAGAGCGGCGCTGGGCGGTGTGGTGAGTATGTCGTGGAGGTGTAGGTTTGCGGATGGCCCAAGGCTGAAGACGGGATGGGTAGACCGTAGCAACAACAGAGAGAGCCGATGTGTAGACCAGGTTCTTGGAAAGGCGGCCTCAGCGCGAGGGAGTCACACCTAACCGGATGACTAACGTGAGAAAGAGAGGGTCAGGATCGGGTCTGCTGCCTGTGGTGGCGGTTAGTAATAAGGTGTGGATGATGGAGCAGACAGCAGTGTCGGTAAGGGATGAGTTGGAGAGGAGAGTTGGGTGCTTCCAAGGTTCTGTGTGGTGCGCGTGGTGCGTGGTGTGCTGAGGGGAGTCGGGGCGGCCGAGTTGAACTTGTCCGGGTTGGTTGAATGACGGAGTTGTTGGTTGGAAGTGGTGCTGTGCGGACTCTGAGGGGAGGGGTTCCTTTGCCAGGATGAAGTACTCCATAATTAGTATGTAGGTGGTGCTGGTGCTGGACCATTTTACCTGCCCATTGCCCCTTGTGACTGAGGTACCCCTATGTGCACATTATGGAGTAGGGGCACTTTGATAGGGAACGATTTGCTGTTTGTCACCAAACCTCACAGCTTGCCAGCCCCTCTATTGCCCCTATGTAAGCAGCAGAGAGGGAAACAGGGGCTTCTTTGGGATCACAAAGCCCCCAGGGGTTGCAGGTCGTGAGTGTGGCATTAATGTGCACCGCACTGCACTGAACTGCATGCCTGCACTGCTATGGCGTCTGTATGTACCAAGTAAAAGCAGAGACCAGACCAGCCCTCCGGGCCTTGTGGCAGTGTCAGTGCCAGTGCCAGTGCCATTAGTGCCTTGTCCGCGCCAGTGTCAGCGCAGCCACAACGCCAGGCAAGAGTGCCTGTCCAGTCAGCTTGGCTGCGTCCGACAGCAAGCAGGTGACTCCATGTCACCAAGCGAGTCCCATGCCTGAATTGTCGCAGCCTCAGAACACTGGCCTGGTGTGGGTCGGTCGCATGACGATGGCTGACTTCTAACCCTGAGTACCACCGGCCCCCAAATACTTAGCTCAGGTACATGTGCCTGCTGATAGTCGGGTGTTCCCCGGCTTCCTTACCTCAGCTAATTCCTTAGTCATCCATCCGGCAGGTGGCGGCGTGGGGCTTGAAGGTTCCGTCCTTCGGGGAGGTAATAGGCTGTCCCTGCATTTGTCAGGCGGGAACGGCCGGCGCCATGTGGCTCCGATATCGCCGGCCCAGGTCCCGCTGGAGAGTCAAGGTTGGGTTTTCCCAGCTGCCGCCCTCTGGAGGCCGAGGGCCACCTGGTGTCAACACAAGAGCATCGAAGCTTGCCATTTCACGACTGGTTCTCTGCCAGGTGCGCAATGGCGCATCCCTGACGGTAGCTCTGATATGTCCATAATCCTGCGTATCGTTGTCAGATCCTTTGGTATGCGTACACGCTAGAGTCTTCAATCCTTCTCAACCATCGTCTGTATATTGAACACGCAAATCCAACAGCATGGACCCCGTAAAGCACCTCGCGCCTCGGCCTACCCTCTTTATTTCAGGACATTCTCGGCCAGGGAGACTATTCAAGAGTTAGCATCCATCAAATCGAGGCAGAGGCAGGGGACTCACCCTTGGTGCCGATGTTGTCGGGCTCGACGTGGGCCTCCTTGACCTTGCCGTCCTCGACAACCAGAGCGTACCTCTTGCCGCGGGTGTCGCCGAAGATGGCGACGCTGTCAAAGGTCAGGTCGAGCAGCTTGGTGAACTCGGCGGTCGGGTCGCCGAGGAAGCGGATCTGCAAACATGTTTAGCAAAGTCCCGTCGCACAGAAGTCAGGCAGCGTCCCAACGTACGCCAGTCTCGTTGGCAGGGTCCAGCTGGTCGCCCCATGCCTTCATCCTACGCAGATTGTCAGCAGTCATCCACACGTCTCTGTCGGATGCCCAAAACCTACACGAAGGGGTCGTTGACCGACACGACAAAGACGGAGCCGGCCTCCTTGAGCTTGGGGTGGTTGATGTACCCAGGGACGTGGGTGGCCGAGCAGGCGGGCGAGAAGGCGGCGGGGACGCCGATGATGAGGCCCTTCTTGACCTTGGAGAACTCCTCGGCCAGGCTGACCTTGTTGCCGGGCGAGTTCTCGACGAGCACCGGCACGTCGGGGATGGCGTCGCCGACCTTGACGAAGGCGCGGGGCGTCGAGTGGAAGGCCCTGCTCGCGGCGGCGGGACGGGCGAGCGCGACTCTTCTTGCTGCAGCGCGGAAAGCCATTGTGTCGTGTGTGTTGGTGCGAGCCTACTCGAGGTCAATTGGTTCGATGGAAGAGGTTTGGTCGATGGGATCAGATACGAGGTGAAGGCGGGCGAGGTTGGATGGATTAATGTTTTTGAAGCTCCCTCCCAGGTAGGTACCTACTCAAGTAGCACTTTCCCAGAGCTGAAGCTTAAAGCTTGGGAGGGGCTGGCCCCCAACGTCCAGGGGCCCAGGGGGTTCCTTCCCCCCCAGGGCCCCAATTGAGACACTCGCTTGGCTGTTGGGAGATTGCGACATGACATCACAGCTACGCTCCCCAATTGGAAAGAGCCAAGAGCAACGGCCCCCTGTGAGACACAACAACAATAATGCATGCAAGACGCAGGCTTCACCTTGTTACTATCATGTTTGTCAACTCCGCAGCATCAACTTTCTTTTCCCTCGGGCAGTGTCTGCCGTAGTAGGCAATATCTCTCAAGGTCCTCTCCTCTAGGCTCTCCTCCGTCTCGCCTCAGCCCGTCGCCCGTCTAGAGCATGCGCGTCGACTATCAAAATTTCGGGTATCGTCATCCATTAGGAAATCCGGTGCCGTCGCGGCCCTCCGTCTAGTTCTCTGCTCATTACCGTCGTCCTCTCGCTCTCGTCTGCTGCTTCTCGACTCTCGGTTGCTCTTGCCTTCAGGCGGCCTTCAACTCCATCGTGATGCTCCCGTCGGGGCCGGGCTCGCCAACACCGTAACGCCTCGACTGCAAGCTGCTTCCCGGTTAGCAATGCGTTTCCTCAGACTGTGGACTAGGGGCCACGCAAACCTCCAGGTGAGGTTGCCGGTGCAGATGGTCTTGAGCGTTGCCACCGCCTGCTTGATCTGATCGGCCTCGCTCGGGTACAGGTGAAGCAGCCGGCCCTCGCACACGTCGAAGTCCTTGACGGCCTTCTCGATCTGGCCCACGACGTGCTCCACGACCTCTCTCAGCCCGCCGTGGTCACCATTCCAGAGAAGAATGGGAACGATGCTGAGTGTTCGGTTCTTGCGCTGCGAGGTGTCAGCGGCGACTCGCTTCCATCGAGACCGAGGCGGTTCGAGACTTACCAGCTCCTTGCCCAGCGAGAGCAGGTCATTCGTCCTGCCGCACAGTCAGCGCTCCATCCCGACGGGCTCGGTGCCATCGCGACTCACAGTCCGACAATGATGCTGACCGACTCTAGCATGAGCTTGTACGGCGACGACTCCTCCTTCGTCACCCGAGACGACAGCTGCGTGCCGGAGGCGAACCTAGGCCTGTCAGTAAAGCACAACCCAGCATTAAAGCCCTCGCCGGCTCTCGACTTACTCGGCCAACGCGCACAGGGGCCCCGATCCCGCCGTGCGCGGGCGGAGCTTCCGGTAGTACCGGTTCGTCGGTACATCCCCGCTCTGGATGTACCGCGTCTCGTTCGCGGTTGAGACGAGGTAGTCGGACAAGCTAGCCTTCAAGGCCATCCTCTGGTCTGCCGTCCGTCAGTCCTGTCCGTCCATCTCGCCTTTCCTTACATATTCCGGTCACGCCTACCTCCGTCATAGTGCCTGCGGACGGCCTGCGCAACCTGTCGAAAGCCCGCCATTGCGCTCGTCGTCGGCGGCGGCTGGGCGGCATCAGGCAGCAGAAGGTACTGCGCGACGTACTCGTTCGTCTGGGTGCGCAGCTCCTTGGCCCTCTCCGAGTTGTCGTACTCCAGCGTCTCGATGGCGTCGTCGAGACGGCCCTGCCAGATGACCATCATGGCCAGCGTCGTGAGCCTCTCGAGGGAAGCATCGGGCCAGAAGCTAGTCGTGTTTGTTAGCTCGTCCGTGTAAGTGAAAGGGGGGAAACTTACCAAGACGTCAGCAGGGCCGGGTTCGCCTCTTCGACGTTGGCCCTGTCATTGGCTTCGGCGGATCTGTCTCCCCCGTCAGCGCGAGTCTTGGTTCGAAAACTGGAGTTCCCTCCGTACCGGTCCAGGAGCTCGCGGATCATCGCCTCGATCTCTGCGCAGTGGACGTTCTTCCCCGAGGGCCAGTGGCTCATCATCTGGCGCAGGTCCGGGATCATCATCGTCTTGCCGTCAAGCCGGCGCGCTAGCTCTCTGCTGTCGTTGCTATGCGCCATGATCAGGTGCCGAAGTGATGTTATGCTTTTTTCTTCTTCCTGATTTTTTCCTCTCTTTCTGGTTTTCCTCTCTCAGGGTTGCAATGAAGGTGTTTTCTCCCCCTCTATCAGCATGGGGCTTCTTGTTTTGATGGGACGGACCGGTGCTGGGTGGAGCATTGCGAGATTAAGTCAATGCCACCATTCAAGGGGGAAAACCAGGTTGTTGTGGTCCATATGCAACTCTGGCAGCGGGACGAATCGGTCATCCCTGGGCCCTGGGGCAGTGATTCACCCGCAGTGCATGCGACGAATTTCCTTTTTTCGTTCCTTGGGCTGCCAGTGCCGGGTTGGGCCGCACTCTGGTGTGGTGGGAGGTTTTTGATGTGCTGTGATTGTCGGCACGCCCACCGAGCGAATCGCTTCGGTGAGGCTGACTGGTCTCGGTGAGTCGTTTCCCTACTTTGGTGGCAAGTTATGGTCAAAGAGCAGGGAATCACAGAGGTCTTTGGGGGCCCTTGGGCATATAACCCCAGGTTATTTGCACAAAAGCCACGATTACACAGCTCACAGACATATCTGTAACCCGCCCAATCTCTGGATTGTCATGAAACCATACTACTACTTGACAAAACTAGTTATTTCCCTCTTCTTGGACTCTCGAAACCCCGCGAAATGCCACCTTGAGATAACCATCGGGAGGGTGGTATCGCACGCAGTGACAATGAGCCAAAACAGAACGATTTGGGCAACTCTTGTGTTTTCAAACAACCAAAAACAAAGAAGGAAACAGCATCTGCGACTACTGGGGAAACAGCCCGGAGATGAAAGCGATTGCCTCGTCGTTGAGAACAGACACCATTTTTTTCCATTTCCGGCCCGGCGTGAGTTTCCCATTGGACCTGTCGGCTGGTCTCCGTAGCGGAACCTTGCTACCGCCGGCGTTTTGGTAGTGGTGTGACCTCCGGGAACGCGTCTCTGTGGCACTTCTTTTTCGGATGTTGAGATGAGATGGACTCCATGACCTCGTTTGCTGCGGGCGGTGGGGGGCTTACACGTCTGCCAGGGGGGGCGATGGTTTGAACACCGAAAGCAAATAATTGTTACATCGCGCTAGATGATCCCGCATGTTATCGGAAGCTGCGAGGTATGCATCTGTCATGATGCATGTGTGAATCACACTTACTGTGGTTGACATCTAATGGGTGACGTCTCTCAAACATTACTTCGACAGTTGCGTTCGATATCACGACCACACGTACCAGCGAGCTTTGCTTCATGACTTGGGAGTTGAGAAGAATGTACAATAAGAACACGAGAGTTGCTAGATGGGGTGTGTCGATGACCAGGGGCCCGGCTAATCCATTTCAGTGACTTGACCAGGACGGCCGAAGAAGCTCGTGAATTGAATCACTATGAACTATATAGGATGAACCGTCCGAGTTGACCAAGTCATAGCAAGACGCAAAGCTGTAACGAATCATTGAGAAAACACTTCATGCGGCGGTCTATGGCTATAAGTCAAACTCCATGGCCACCTAATCAGCTGCTCATCGCGGACGTGGAACAAGCTGTGCCTTTAACGAAAACTCGACCGCAGGGAAGGGGGACTCACAGAATAGTTAATATTGATAGAAATTGGGAAAACAGAACTGTGTAGTTTGTTCCTATTCTATCGACGGCTTCTCATACCGCTCTCTCTACATGAGTCTTGGGCATCCCCCAGATACTTCGCATTCCAGCCAGCTCAAGCCATGACGAGAAAGTTGCTTGTCCACTTGCTCTTGTCGACAAGAGCTGAACTTCTCGGTGATGAAAGCTGAGCAGTGACACTCGGCGATGAACCACGCACGCCACGCTCCTTTCCTCGTCTCCGCAGTATGGTACGTGAAGAAAAAAAAGCTAGACCATCCACTGTGGCACACCCCGTCAACAGGACGCATTTACGAACCTGACAGAATGTTGTCTGGATGCCAAAAAAAAAAAAAAAAGAATGATTGTTGAGTCCAAGGTCGTCCTCAATGAGGAATCCGACGACATCCGAGTACCAAGGTTCTCCCAGCCACTTCTTGATCTGAATTCTCATCGAGGGTAGTTCCGCCTCGCTCATCATGCGTTCCGCGATCGTCGTGAGAGCTTCCGATTCGTCCACGCAGAGAGATGCTGTCCAGGGGTTGTCGATTCATCTGGCGACATTCTCCAGGTCTCCTGTCGCAACTTCCACCATGCGTGGGGAAAAAATATCGTCCGTCACTCTCGTAGTCTGGCATCCTTCCTCTAACCGAAACAAAGAGCCCAATAACCTTTCGAAACCGGTTCTTCGCCGTCGGACTGGCTAGCCTCTAGTTATCTCTGCCCACGAAGACTCAAGAGTCTTACTTCTCAACGCTCGTGGACTGTTCGGACCGACTAATGAGAGCAGAACAGTCACCAAGCTCACTCGAATCTCATCCAAGTCTCAAAGTCTTAGGGGGGTCCCTCTTTCGGTTACATCTAATTCCGGTCGAGGTTTCGGCTCATCCCACGTCTGTTCTAGAGGGTCTCTCTATTCGTTGGTGCTAGTCATCCCGCCAAACTCGATTCAACCTGACATCCACGTCAGTGACGTGCCTAGGCAAGTTAGTCCCACACTTCTCAACTCTCCCTCATGGCCAAAAGTTTTTAAACACTGCATTTTGCATCTCTACAAGCCGGGCTCCAATCCGGGGGCTCGGCCCGTTTTCAGATCCATTCTGGTAAACGTTCCAGTAAACGCTGACCGAGGCCTGTCAGTGCGTACTACAGTCCAGTTCAACCAAGACCAGCCAACCCTCTCAAGTAGCGTGCAAGATATGCAGAGAGCGAGCGTGTCTTGGTTCTAGAAAGTGCGCCTCGTGCATGGGCGCCGTCCGCTCCAACCACCCAGATCATCGTCACCAAGCCCAAGCCAGCCCTCATCCAGCGCAATGTCAGAGGTCAATCCCATGTCCCTTCGTTCCCACGCAACTTCCCCCTTCAAAATACCCACTTCCCACGAGGCCGCAACGCCAACGAACCTTATCCCCCCTCCGGAGTTGATCTCCGCTTCAGCGGTAAAACGACATCATCAGAACCCAAGAACCCCCCGGACAGATTCTAGACCATCAAACCACATGGCATGTTCCTCACAAACCTACCTACCTACCAATCAAACCTACACCACCAACGTCCATCCAATAAACGAGATCAACGACATCTGAAACACCAAAACAGCGAGGACGAACAAACCAACCAGCCCTCTCACGTCATTCCACACCGCCGCGTCAGTCTCATGGCCCCAGTCGGGGCGCTTCGGCGACCAAAAACACCAGACGACATTAGACAAAAAAGCATATCCCGTCCCTCCAACCCCCCTCTCGCCCACGCATCCTCGCGGGCGAGAGTTCCCGCCTACATGAGCACGCGCGCGCGGAGCAACCCACCCACGCCATCACGCAAACTCTCGCGGTGCCATGTATGAACCCAGAGTGTTGTTCCCTGGCCCTACGAGGCCGACCGTGAATGGGCGGCACCGCTACATTCATCGCCCAATAGAACGGAACTCAAATCTCCTCATCAAGACGTCACTGCGAACGGGCACGGGATACGACATCAGAATCATCCTGGTCATTTCATTCCTTCTCGTCGGAAACCCCCATCCCCCTTCTACCCTATCACTCCAGGACATGAACCAAGTTAGGACGGGACATAGACTAAAAGCCGCCGGACCAGCCGAACACAACCCCGCGCCGTCGTCGCGCATAAAGACGTGGACCGAAAAACCAGAGAAAACGCAACACGAGGAAAGCCAAAAACAGAGAGACAAAACTAACGACACGCGCGTACAATGTGAACCTCCAGGCTCCGGCCGCGGGAGGGCAATTACAATAAAGTAGCAGGTATATCGCGCAGGGGAAAAAGAAAAAGACCACCGATCCGTGTCGTGCCGCCCATTCGCCGGTGTGATATGAGACGAAACAGGCCGATGAAGAAGTATAAAAAATCAAGTTCCCATATCCACGAGTGTAATCTTGTACGGTAGACCTAGTCCAGAGTGCCGCCTTTTGTACCGGAGAGTGTGCGAGAGATCCAGGCGCGGACCAAAAGAGGCTGATATAAGAACGCTGACATGCGTATGGATACTGAACGAGATGGTCGAGAATCGAATTAGAGGCGGCCGTGAGCGAGGAGAAGTTCGCAAAGCGATTTCTCCCGAAGGAGAGCGAGTCAAAAAGGGAGATCAATGATGGATACGGATGCTAGTGCGGGAAGTCGAGGGCGGTGTGACGAAAACGGAGAACGTCGTGGTATCAGGTTCAAAAGAGATGCCGAGAACGCCTAATTCCATCAAAAGCCAGTCGGGGTATATCTCCGTAGGAAAATTGTACAGTCGAGAGTTGAGAGACCCGTGTGCTGGCATTTACCACCCCTTCTTCCGCGCAAATCGCTTGTTCAACAAGGCGAGGACCTTGGTGACGTTGAACTGGACGTACTCGAGGTCGAGGTCGTCCTGGCCGTCCTTTTGCATCTCGAGCAAGTCGTCGAGCTTGAGGTCCAGCTCGAGGAGTCCACGGTTGCGGCCTGCGCCTGGTTAGCTAAAGATCGTCTACCAAACCTCATCTCAACGTACCCTTGTAGTGCAGAGAAATTACAAACGTGCCGGGCAGGGGGCTCGTGAAGTTGAAGTAGATGTTTGCCCTGCGGTTGTCGGGCACGTTGCTCTTCTGGATGACGCCCTCCTTCTCCAGCTGCTGGTGAGTGAACTTGTACGGACCGAGGACCTGCTGCTTCTGCTGCTTTCTCTTGGTGCCCTCGCTCTGCGAGCGGACGTTGTGCAGGTAGCTCTTGTACGTCTCCAGCTGGCCGACGAGGTAGGTGTTGTGGTCGCGGATCGTCTTGTAGACCTCCTCCAGCTTGGTCGTCTCCTGGATGACGCCGTCTTTCAGGGAGCCGAGGTGCTGCAGCTCCTGCTCGACCTCGTCGCGCAGCAGGCCGAACTGATCGCTCTTATCGATGACCCTCAGCTCCTGCAGCTGAGACAGCAGCTCCATGGCCCTGATACCCTTGCGGACCATGACCGCGTCGTTGCGGCTCGTAGCCGCCGCGTCCGCGATGCGCTCGAGGCGCAGTGGCCGTCGGGCGACGCTGCTGTTGGACGGGATCGACCGCATGATCTGCACAAAAACGGACTTGGCTTCCATAAAGTACACTTCCTCTTGCGTGATGTCCAGGGCCGCCGTCAAGTCGTCAATTGCCGTCTCCCATCTGCTAAAAAGGGGCAGGTTGATGACGCGGTTCTCCTTGCGCGGGACCTGCGCGGGCGCCGCGGCGAGCTCGGACATGATGATGCCCAGGTGCGAATTGTCATCCTTGCACAGCTCTCCGTGGTGCTTCTCGATCAGGGCGTGCATGGCGTAGATCTCGTTCAGCGTGATGGACAGCTCCAGGTCCTTCTTGGACAGGGCGACGTATCTGTCCATCTCTAGGCTCTCGTAAAAGTCCTGGACCTCGCACAGGTCGAGCATGAACTTGTTGACGCGGTCCTTGTTCTGGTGGATGAAGGGCTGCAGCTTGGCCATGTAGGGCTCCTTGGCATACGAGGGCTTGTTGGCGAGGTTCTGCAGCATCTTGGCGATCAGGGTCAGTGTTCTCCTGGGACGCTCGGCAGGCTGGCCGTCGATGAGCATGTACGACTTGGGCGTGACGATGGCGGGGTTGATGAAGCGGAGGAAGAAGAAACCACCGATCAGGGTGCAGATAACCTGGTCGTTCGCGTCGGGGTACTTGCGCTTCGTCAGACTGCGGATCTGCTTGCAGATCCACCTAATACCGTAGGGAGCCTCCTCGAGGCCGTCGATGATGGTTGACAAGAAGCCGTTTGCAATCTCGGTAAGCATCGTCAGACGGGGCTCGATGATGGCCTGGACCTGCGGGTTCTCGGCGGCCTGCTCGGCGGTGATGCCCTTGGGCAGCGACGCGGGCAGACTGCCAGTGTCCTCCTCGATCTGCTCAATCATGCGCTCGTACACCTTTAGAGGGTTGATCTCCAGGTCGAGGTCCTTCAGCTCAATCAGGCTGTTGATTCTATCGGCCAGCACCGACTTGAGGAAGCTCTGTCCGGGTCCTCTCCTCGTATACGTCGTCATCATTCGCGAGACGGGGGTGTTGGCACGCAGAAGCGACGAGTACTCGGGGGTGTTGTCGAATTGGTAGGTAAGAACGGACTAGAAACTTGGGTCAGCACTGGGAGTCCCTCGAGGTAAGAGGGGCCGGCGCGGGGACAAACCTGGAACATGGTCAGGAGCAAGTGCTCCTCGCGGCTCTCGTATTGGTTTCCGTAGATGGTGAACATGACGGTCTGCAGGAGGGAGTCTATCTCGGCCATGGACACCAACCGACACAAATGGGCGATGTGCCTCGGCTCGGACTGCAACAAGAACATCAAGTTTCCGTACTTTTGCGTCTTGTCGTCGTTGGGGAAGTCGCCCTCCTGCATCTCAGTGGCATCTTCCAAGTGGCTTGCAACCTCGTTCTGCTCCTCCAACGCCATTCGGTTCTGGATGAGGAGGGCGATTCGAGAATCGAGATATCGCACGTCCTTCTCGAGGACGAAGTTCTTCTTGGACTGGGACGAGATCTTGGACTTGAGCTCGCGGAGGATTTTTTGGGCTGCGGGCGACGGGTTAGAAAGGGGGTCTCGAAGGTTGGGGGCGCGCTCGCCGTGCACATACCTTTGGCCAGGTCATCCTCAATCTCCAGGTCGGTCTCGTTCGCGGACATGGACATGTACAAGGCGGACATGGAGTACCGTTTCGATTGGCGGGCGGACCGCGATCCATCGTAGGACGACATTGTGTTTTGGCGGGAGAGGGGCTGGAAGGAAGAGGAGGAGGCGGTGGAAGCTCGGGATGGTGTTTGGAGCATGACGGACATAGTTGCGGTCGCCTAGACGTTACGAATATGCGAGGCAGGCAGTTCGCCTGAGCAAGCCCCTAGAAGCGATCAAGCCTCTGGCGCTGGCGATGAAGCGTTAGGCTTGCCGACACTTGAGAGCCGGTTTGCGGTGAGACGGCGACGATGCGGGCCGACGACGAACGTGGGGGGGGGGGGGGGGGGGGGGGGGGGGGGGGGGGGGGGGGGGGGGGGGGGGGGGGGGGGGGGGGGGGGGGGGGGGGCTGCAGAGCGATCCTGGGAATCCAGCGTGATGATAAGAAGACACAAGCAAGGTCGGAAGTGCGAGGCGCAATTGATGTTGCAAGGCTGTTGCCGATAAAAAAGGAGAGTGGTTCGCACGAAGTTGCGTCGGATGGTCGAGTCGAGGCGGGTCGAGTCGAGGCGGGTCGAGTCTCGAGTTTGGGCGTCGAGTCGAGTCGAGTCGAGGGGTGTGGTGCGGTCGCTTGTCCGGGTGGCAGGCGTCGGTCGAGAGCGAGAGCGAGGGCGTGAACGTGTACGGGGCCAAAATAGGATGTCGTCCAGCGAACGCCACGAGACACGAGGTTGAGGTGGTTGACGTGCAGATGTGCAAGATATGCGTGGGTGGTGGTAGGAGGGAGGGAGGGGGTGGCAGCGAACCCAAGATGGTAGACTTCTCGAATGCGAAGTTGGTTTTTCGGTGGTGTTTCGAGCGGAAGCTTCGTTCGGGGGGAACACGCCGATGGTTATTGCTTTTGGCAGCGCTGATAGGGCGGCGCGACAAACAGGAGCGCGGTTTTAGCTTTGGCAGGCGCGGCCGCAAATGTGTGGGCGGCGGATGATCAAATTAAAAAAGAGGCTAGGAGCGGCGAAGTTCCAGATCCAGACGGGTGGGCAGGGCCAGTCTGTCGGGGGATGCGCGCTGCACGGTCGGTTGCTCTTTTTCCTCTTTTTTTCTTCCTTTTTTTTCCTTCTGGGGGTGGATAGTCGCCTCTGGTATGAGGGTGTTTCGAGGCGCGATGCCGGCGGCTGGCGGGCGAGAGTCGGGTGTTTGTGTGTGTTTTGGGCGTCGGTGCAAGACTGCAAAGCAAGGGAGAGGATAGGGTTAAAAAGAGCAGAGCAGAGAAGCAGAGAGAGCAAAGCCGAGATGGGCGAGTGGGAAGAGAGGGAAAGAGAGAGCGAACGAGGGAAGAGAAAGGGAGAGAGCGAGAGAGAGAGGGAGTGTGTATGAGCGGCGGATGGTTGTGTGCGAGTGGGTGGGTGGAATGAAGAGGGGGGGGGCGTCTCTGGGGTAAGTACAGATGGACCACGGTTCAGAACCTAGGGACCTAGGAAAGGAGGGGTGAGGAGGTACTTTGCTCTGTGTGATGTATCGGTGCAGGCGACGAGTACAACTCGAGGTAGGACTGCGTAGGGCGGCGGTTTAGAACGTGCAAAAGGAGGGACAAGAGAAGGTCGGACGTGTGCAACGAGGGGTGGACGTGGGAGCCGGTATTACGAATGGAAAGAGGCAGAGGCAGAGGCAGATGCTGTGGAAGGCACTTGCAAGATCGGATGGAGTGCCTACTAGGTATGGTATCCGTACTACTACCGCCTATTAGGTGCCTACTTCTGCTATAGCACCTGTCCAGTGAGTTTACTGCGACAAGTACCTCCCTCGTACTGTGGTCAATTAGGTGTTCCTCGGGGTCTCAGTAAAAGGGTACTACCACCTGCGAAAGGTACTACAGAGAGGAGGGACCCATGGATTTAAGCAGGGCCAGATGGGCAGCGATGGACAGGCACAGGCACAGGCACAGGAACAGGAACCCGAGGAACAAGCACGGACACAGGCAGGCAGGTGCGTCGACAAGTGCATCTGGCTTCTGTAGCCAGTAGTTGTAGGTAGAGGTAAGCTCAGGGCCGGCTGTCTCTGCCACTCTGGCAGGACGAGGACCAAGGCCCGAGGTGGTGCAGCGGAAAGGGTTGCACAAAATGGCGAGGTGAGGTGGGATTTGCATTATTGGAGGGTGAAGGCGGTGGAGGGGAGCCTGAGACTTAGCCTGAGCCTACTTATGCGGTACGGTACGTACATAGATACCTGGGCCTGGCCCTGGCCGCTCGTCGACAGGCTGGGCGCCCCTGTCGGACGTTGGTACGGCATGTGCCGGGCACGGCTTGAAGAAGAAGAAGAAGCAGCAGTGACAATATAACACCAACAACAACAGCGCAGACCAAAGCCTGAGCAGCGGTGGCGCACCCAACAATGGTGATGGGGATGGCAACTTGAGGCGGTAAAAGTGCTGTGAAGGTACGGTACTTGCCAGTACAGTTCACTGAGCGGAATGGGGGAAAGGGGAGGGAAGTGAGTGGAGAACGGACCCCTTGCCTCGTGCGCGATGCGGAGCGGTTCCTCGCTTGAGGCAAGGGTACGTACCGGGATCAGGTACATGGCCATGGCTGCGTATCTCTTGCCCCTCGCGGCATTGTACCGATGGAGCATCGCCGAGCCCTCTGCGGGCGCGTCGACGGGTGCGACTGAGATCCAGAGACGGATGCCCAACGGCCGACGAGCTCTGGTGGAAGCAGGCCTGCCTCTGTGCACAATTACTGACGGGAGGTTTTGATGATGTCAAGAAGTGGACGGACTCGGAGAAGGAGAAGGATACCAAGACGAGAGGTGAGTACGCTACCGCGTGCTAAGTACACTACGATGTGGGCAGAAGAGGAGAGTACCTAGCCAAGGCTTATTGCCATCTCCTCATCTGCAGGTACCCTTCTTACCTTCCGCCTCAAGAAGATACCTAACATCGGTACTCGACACCACAAGACCACTGTACTCATCCCACGAGACGAGCGCCTCTTCCCTACCAAAACCGCAACACTGAGTGAATGGTCAAAATTCACAAAGAGAACCGGACAGAAAGTGTGGGATGGGACGACGATGACTGGTCCCGCCCTGCTGCAACGCCAGAAATCTGTTTGAGAAATCTGCAGGGGTTCCATCGCTCCTGCTAATGCGCGGCGAGGGAGGGTCGTCACGCCGCGTGAGAGGGTCGCCCACCCCCCCTCCACCCCACACGGTCCACACCGAACCAACCCAAGGAGAGAAAGAGCAGGGGAAGCCCAGGAAGGAAGGAAAAGCCAACCACGAGGAGGAAGGAACGACGACGACACAGTACCTACACCACGACAACGAGATGGCGCTGCAAGTTGCAACGGCAAGAACAATGCACCTCAGCGACTGCCGGTCGATGCCAATTCTGAGGACGGCACCTTCAGGCCTTTCCACATCACCATGACTTGACTTGCCAAGAACAACCTCGAATTTATCTATCAATTATATTCCGTGGCAGCATCATGCATACCTACCTGCAATCCTCTGCTCTGTCACGCTCACCAAATGCACCATAAACACAGGTAGGCAGCCCCTCAGGACCTCCTTCCCCCTGCACCATGCGCTAAACACAAAATGACGAACAACAAAAAGAGGAAAATGGGGCCGCCTCGTCGACCCGCTTGTCCCATTTGGGCCTGTCCCTTCCTCACCGCCTGCCCAAGTCCGCATCTTGGGCCCTGTCCAGCGACTCCGGCCTAACCAAATTTTGAACGACGCTCCCTCCCAAGTCCTACAACCCGCAGTAGACTCACGCTTCGAGCTCGAGCTACCAGCAATGTCGTCCACTCAAAGGAAACATCTGCAACAGCCAGCACCGCCCAACGGTCGTCGTTTCCAACGGACGGGCACTCCGTGCGCGCCGCCTATTCCTACCTTTCAGCCGTGATGCAACTGAAGATGCAGATGCAGATGGATGCGACCGACCGCGAGAACGACGTCCCAACTCGCGCGGTTCTCAGCCCGGCCAAGAATCTGTCTGCCCTGCCGAATCGAGCCGAACCAAAAGCATAATCACCGGACTTGCGGGCGTACAATACACGCAAACACGGTACAGATCAACTACGCTTGCCGCCAGTCACGCTGCTGCCGCGACGCAAACTCCCGGAAATCACAGCCTCACTTCGTGTCGCACTAACAAACGCTCCCTATACCACCACCCTGTTCTCGATAGCGTCGTCATGGCACGTCCCTCCAAACAGTTACGACCGTCCGTTGCATAGCGGGTGTCGGCAACTGCAACGCTCATCGTCCACGGCCCATCCTGGCTGGGCTAAGCTGGCTGGAATGGCTTCCACACACCTCCCCGTTCCCCGACGCCTGGACCGGCAGCAGCCCTTTTCTCGTCTTCGGCCCGCAGGCATCTCCCTTCCCGACGAGACCTGCTAGAAACTGAAGTCTGAAAGCAGCACAAGACAGTGAACGCAGGATTAAATTAGCTTCTCGCAAGGAGCTCTGGAAGCTTCGTGGAATGCGGCCCACGGACGACAAAAAAGGAAGACCCGATCAAAACCATTCCATCCCGCACAGAACACCGGGCATCTGGACTTCCATTTCTTTTTAAACAACGGATGACGAACGGCCAGACCCTCAGCCCTTCGGCTGCCGGATCGGCCAAGCTCAAGGCTCAAGGGACTTGTCACTTCAGTCCAGGCTCGTATTCTGTCACCGCCGCAGCTCCGTTCTGCTGCTCCAAGTGTCCCGGCCAGGCAGCAGCAGAAACCGGCATGACGCTCGTCGTTCATGCAACTAGGAGGCGCAGACATGCTTGAAACCGTTCCTTTTGCCCGCTGCTCGCCCCCGAGTTCATATGCAGTCTGCAGTGAGAAAAAACAACCCGGCTGTCAAACGCACCCGATGGTCCAGTAGCACATGCTGCCAGCAGCTCGTCTCCCCGCTCCTTGGGTTACATGTCCAGCGGCGTCCGCTGCCAGCCAGAGGCACATCACAGCACGAGTTGCATGCGCCTGTCAGGCGAGTCTGTCATGCTGCGAGTGTGTGACTGTGTGACTGTGTGTAGGGCAGGCTGCTCCGGCTTACCGACCGAGCACTTCTCCCATCAACGGCCCGTGGTCAGGGGACTCGGCGTCTTCTTCGGCAAACGCTTGCACGTCACAGGGCGCCACACCTCCCTCGGTGTGCGCATCTCTGTCATCGTCTTCTTGACACTTCCAACATCTGCACCCCAGAGACACTACGGGGCCCGGCACTTGTCCAGATCGGGCAGCCCCACAGGATTGTTCAGGGAGCGGGAAGTGGAAAAGGGGCCAGGCAAAGAACGACAACGGCTTCCAAGCCACCCAACTCGTCATCAACACCCCCTTCTTCAGCTATTACCATGCTATCCGCCCATCACGTCCGATCACTGTCGGTGGTCTCGTGTTTCGAGCAGCCAAACCGAACCGAGTCACCCGTCATGCCCTTGCATTATGGCCATCGACATCCGCCGCATCCCGGTGTCGCTAATAATACAAACCGATAATCCCGCATCGCGCGCCTCGCTGCGGCCCGTACGTGTAGGGAACCGGTTGCCGCGAAGCATCATGCCTGCGCCGGAGAGTATCAGAGTCCGCATTAGCAGCCAGACTTCTGGGACCTGGTCGTCACCAGCGCAGGTCCAGCCGTCGTCCGCTGTCAAGGATCCCGCGGCCTGGTCACCGTGACCCCGATGACGCTCACCGGATTTGCGTGTCACCGACTTGCGCTATGCTTGATATCGTTCGGAGGCCGCACGCGTGCCTGTCGCCCAGTCTGTCAACCTGATCGCTGTCGATTTGTTGTTCTTCCCTGGGACTCGGACCATGGTGGCGTCCTGGTGACAAGTTGACCTCGACGAACAGGCTCTCCCAGCGCGGAATGAGTCGTGGAGCCCCGGCGGCGCGCCGTCAACAGGGGAGGGGGAAAGGGGTCTCAGCCACCAGTTGGTTGACGTTCTGACAATGACTCTTGGGACGGACACCAACGCCATTGCATAGTGGCTTTCGATGAAGCTAGTCGCGACCAAACAATTCTCCCAAACGCTTCGTCAATGAGGGAACTAACAAACAGGCCAAAGACGGCGCGCGTGGCGGGACTCGAGCCTGCACCGCCCTAACCTGGCCCATGCTCTTTCATTTCCCCCATGCCCGCGACACGTGGGAGGGCAGGATTAACAGGATACGATTTCATGAGGATCGCCCCCCTAGCAGGCACAGCAGTCCCCTAGCTTCAGCTCGGCTTGTTCCTGGCCTTGTCCAAAAGGCCCTTGGCTCGTCCCGAGAGCGTCGAGGGGCGCGAGGTACGCTGGAGCGCCGGATCGAAACACCGCTCCACCGTTCTGTCGGCCTGCGCGTGTTGCGTACAAGAAATAGAGTGCGCGGCTTGCAGCAAAAAGACATGCGACGTTTCTGTATGCGAGATAGCTCGGTGGGCCAATGCAGGAACCATCTGGCGTACCTGCAGCAACGCCTGCGAGGCCGTCCACATCTTCAGGGGCTTGCTTTTAGCCCTGCTGACCACGGCCAACGTTGTGCGCGCAGCAAGAATTCGACTATTAGCAGTAGCCCGGATGTGTCTAATGCTCTCCAGCTTGGCTCCCCCGTCTTCAACGGTCCCCGTCGCTAGAGCACGTTACTATACTCAGAAGCAACAACACCACCACCGCTGCCGCGTTTGCTGTTTACGATCCCTCCTCCGCTTGGCACGATCGTAATGCGAAAGTCTGGTCATCTCGTTTTCGCGTCGCAATTCTTTCGCGTCTAATGGACCCAATTTGCGGCACTGCCTGAGCCCCTTTCAGATCTCACGCCTGCGATCAGTCTGTGCGACTCGAGCAGCGGCGATGACAGCGTCAAAGCACCTTGGGGCGCAGTCTTTGAACTTGGATCGAGATTTCACTTGCATGGTGCGAGACGAAATGACAGCCAGCTGAAGATTCGGTCTCTTTCTCTCAGTCATCGGGCGAGGATCCTGCGGAATCGTCGGAATGTCCAGGGTCGCCGTTGAAGGGGTCCGCGGGCGGCTGCTGCGGACGTCGCCGCGAGCTGTTTAACGACACCATCTCATCAGATTGACGGGGTGCTCGTGTGACCTCGGCCGCGTAGGTCTCTCGCTTGACAGGTAGGCGTACGAGACATGTTGGCCTCTGTGCTCCTTTGTGGCCTGTCTCTGCAACGAGACTTGGAGGCGCATCGCTTGCGTTGGCTAAAGCTAATAGGCGGCGCCCTTCGTGCGCACAAAACGAAACGAGGAATCTCCCGCGTGGGACAGGGCTGGCGGTATGTTTCAGATATGCTGCCCCAGGAGACACACGGCATTTCCGCAGTCTTGGACCACAGAAGCACAAGAGCACAGAAACCGCTGTCCCAAGCAGCGCGCGCAAGATATGCAGGCGTCCGACGTCAAACTTCGCGCCGACAGCCGTCCCCGGGAGACCCTGCAGGAGCCGTTAATCTCCGCGCCTGTTTCTCCCAGCACAAGTCCCGATGCGGCGGGCTCGAGGCACCATGTTCCGAATCACGAGATGGAGTGAGAAGTATCGTCTTGGCGACCTGCCAGTCGCATGCGTGATCAAGGAAGGCGACGTTTCGGGACTCTCCACCGTCCCCAGATTCCATGCACATCTCGCCTCTGCCCCCTCTGGTTCCTTGCTTTTTGGGGCCGCATGTTTAAATATCTCCTGGCGAGGGCGGGGGCCGCCGCCGATCCCTTCCACACCGCCGCGCCTCCTCGGCCGGTCGCCATCTTCCCTGCGGGGTTGAAGAGGCGCTCCGGATGCCCTAGTCCGAAAGCTGACTGCAGAGTCGGCCGTCGCAGTTCCGTGGTGATGCAGACCTGTGGGGAAGGTCGTGCTTGAGAAGTCGTCGCAGATAGCGATGTCGAAATGACGATGGACGAGCTTCTGTTACGTGTGACAGGACTCAGAGGCTGATCGGCAGCATGGGTTCGGCGCAAAAGGTGGGATGACAAGCCCAAGGCTGCTGACATGGGGTTTCAGCGGCCGCGTCGTCCTGACTGTTGGTTGCTTATTCTGCCGTCACGCTTTGCTTTTTCTTCGGATGTGTTGTGGACTGATTCTGCGCAAGGGGTATACATGTCATGTCGGTTTGGCACAAAACGGCCGCGGCGAGTCTGCAGGATCCTCTCGGTTGGCTGGCGGCGTGCGGTAAGAGTTTTCTGCAGGCTTCGGCGGAGGGCCCCTGAGCGGACGCACCGAGGAGATGACGCGATTCTACAGAAACGAGCGAAGCCGAGACAGTATGTCGGGATATGTTGGTCTGGAAGCGAAGCTTTGCACGCCCGCTTCGTCGCCTTGTCTGGAACGGTCTCGCGCAGGCGGTGGGACAGCAGCTGTGGCTTTTCAATTAACAAGAGGGTTGTTCGGTCCTCACGTCCGGGAAGTGAGAGGCAGGGAGAGGTTTTGCTTCTTGCGAGTTTGCGGCGTTGTCTTGTTCAGCCTCTATATGAGGTCCTGTTTCTCCCGGGGCCATGTCTCGTTTCGAGAGCCGATGCTTTCCGGGTCTCTGCCTCACCTGGGTCGCGGCACACGAGGCAGCAGAGGAGAAAGACGAGACTGCGAGCGGAAGTGTCGGTCAGGGGCGGCGAAGCGGACTCGCCCTAGGCTGAATATCCCACCTCCCACAACCACCTACAATGACGATGGGCAGTAGCAACGACGACGGACGACAGCGACAATGATGGACAATAGTAAGAGTGATGAATGATAATCAAAATGTACTCAAAGTAAATAGTAGGCTGGAATACTCGAGTGATGTAAAATACTCAGCCTGGGTGTGTGATGCAATGGTTCCCCTCACGAGGTGCCCTCGACGTCCTTTCTGTGCGTGGTTCACCAGACAACGGTAAGTCTTTGACGACATGTCTGTATGTTGGACTTGGACGAAGAGGTGTGTTGATAGATTTGGTCCTCGCACCTGGTTCCTCAGACATCTCCACGGCGATCTTGACTGCGGCTCTAGGAGAGCAACTGACGCGGTGGGTGTGAAATGGGACGACAGATTAGCAGCTCTTGTGTATTGAAAGACCCCATAGTTGTCCTACTAGTGATCCTGTCACTGTCGAGAAGATCGAGTTTGTGTCTCGGTCACGGAGGGAGTAAGTTAGGTTTCCCGGAACGTTCGGTTTGAAATCCTCAACCTACAGCGGTAAATAGGAGATATCCAATCTTGATCCGGTAGGAAGACTGCAGCATGTCATCACGCAATGTTCCTCCGTCTGGAATAAGTCTTTATACCATGCTTCGAGACTCTGTACACTGACTGCTGTTGCAATAACGACGTGACGAGCGATGAGATGCATACCAAGTCAAAAACGTCAGCTCAACACACGCCCTCTCAAGTTGCAATCCACCGTGGTAATATGTCACGACCAGAGACGAAGAGCGAAGACGAGAGGGAAGCAAGCATACGGTGAACTAGATCCCCTCCTTCTACCCCCCTTCGACAAAAACGTGCCGTGACATTGGACTTGCCAGCATCTGCCCGTCTAGACTCGTCCCAGAGATCCCATCAAGATGACAGGCCATTCCATGTTCGCTAGATGTAGTCGCAATACGGCCGATGAGCCTACGAAGGACAGATTGGCATGTGTAAGCGACAGAGAACGAGGCTCGCAGGATTGTCGCAATGGTGGTTTACGTCGGCCGTCCCCCAGGAAACGTAGCCGTGGCAAACCACTCTTGTGTCGAAATCGAAATGCGCTCTTTCAGGGGTTTAGTATCTTCGAATATCACAACTCATCTATCAAGGTAAAGACAGAGTATCTCCAACACAAAACAATCTAAAGAGATATTAGACCGTCAAACATGCCCAAAAGCCCCATTCCTCCCCTCCAAAACCTCACCGACCTCCCTCCAGTCCCCTGCGGCAGCCGACGAAGTAAGCCTCCTCTTTCTCCTAGGCCAAAGCTCCTCCAACGTCATGGCAGGAGGTATCACCGGGGGCATCTTCTCCTCACCGCCCCCAGAACCAGCAAGCATCCTAAAAGGCCACACAAAGAACCCTAAAGACGTGCCTCGCGAGTGATAGAATGTGACTTAGTGTACCTAATTGGTTTTTGGGGAGACGTGGAGAAGGCCAACAACCGATTTCGGGGAGGCGGGGAGGTAGGGAGACGGGGAGACGGCCAACAAACGGGCTTCGGGGAGACATGGGGAGATTGTGGGGATTGGAGGGAAAGGAGCGGCAGCACCGGACCGACTGGTGGTCACCCCCCATGAGGCTAGAGAGGCACGGGAATTCACGTTGTGCTCTTCCGCTCGCGTTCAGGGCGGACGTAGGTGGGACGATTCGGCGGCGTTAACGGGTACTCTGCCGGAGATCTTCAGTGGGAAACCGTAGTCCTATCTATTTGACTTCCTAACTATCCCGTCGGCTTCTGCATGACGCCCGAAAGAACTACCCACAACATGATCCAGTTTGGCCCCCATCCAAGTGTCTATTCTGAATCGCTCCGGTATCTCGGTATATTCCTCAC
>WIGM01000212.1:0-60277 GCA_014235935.1 Colletotrichum musicola | reverse complement strand
TTGAGTTTCAGAGGAGAGATGTAGTCATAGGTTGTAGAGCGATGTACAGTCGTGAAAAGACCGCCAGACTGCTCTAAGCGACTCGACATTGTTGTAGTACGGGGGTGAGAGAATATCCAGAACAACTGTCCTTACGCAGAAGAAATAGAAGTCGTTGAGCGCTGAAATATATGATATATAGAGGATGTTGATCATCGGACGAGGTAAAGCTCCGGCCCGGTTTTACATCGACATTCCCGTACGGACCCGAGGGGCGGATTATTAATCATTTTATGTAGGCCACGGCATGCTCTTGAACACACCGCCGCAGAGTCGTCTCCAATACTCTGCCGCACGTAACGTCACACCCGTCGGCGGCCTGAAATGGACGCCTCGTTCAAACTAGGCTGCAGTCGAGAAGATGGACATACAGCTTGACTCACCCATGTGCAAAAGGCCATCCTGATCCACTCACGCATCATCCACTGCTAGCGGATTGTTACTCTAGCGCCATGACAGAGTCACGCCCGCGACTGCATCGGTGCCCCCTCCGCTGGGTGCCGCATTTTCCGGCATATAATGAGGCCATCAAGGACCCGAAAGAGCGAGAGGCCGCGAACCAAATTGCGTGGGAACGGGGGATGCTTCAGCTGTATGAGGAAGAGTATCGCCATCTACCGCCTCTGCCGCCCCAACTGCCTCATCCTCTATACGAGATGCAAGATCCAGCCGGCTACCGCAAGGACGACGCCTCGAGGGCGTTCTACAAATCGTGCGCCGAGGGCAACCTGGACCTCGTCCGCATGTTCGTGGCCGCGTTCGCGCCGACGGGCGCGGATCTCTCCTCCGCCCTGGAAGAGGCGTGCCAGAACCTCCGGCCGGAAGTCGTGCGGTTCCTGATGCGGCAGCCCGAGGCGCAGCTGCACTAGTTATCGTTGCTTCCGGAGGTGCATTGAGAATCACCACGACGACCTCGCAGGCAATATCAAATTCTACTCGCACACCCCCACCTATCTCAGCTCCGACTCGGTTTCAGAGAGCATCTTTACGAGCGGCAGTCGCGAGCTTCTCCCCCTCCTGCGCGTTCTGGTTGAATCTGGATGGCACCCGGATCAGCTTCTCGGCCCGACGCAGAAAGGCAAGCGGCGGCCGTTTAATCTCCCCTGTCAGGAGGTCGCCCTGCACTATCCGCGGTGTATTCTGGACACGGAAATACTCCGGTTCCTGCTAGACGCCGGAGCGGATCCGACCATAGGAAGGGAAGTCAACCGTGACTTCGCGTTCGGCATCGCCAACCTGCCAGTACAGAGGCTCAAGGGGCACATCCTGGAGATGTCGGTTAACCTAGGTGCCGCAGAAGCCGTAGACCTGCTAGTTTCTCACGGGGCGAGGCCGGAACACGGCGTTACGCTGCACAGCCTCATCAGGCGAAGGCCCGACCCAGCAGCTGTTAAGGTGATGGACGAAGAATACCGAGAGGAGCTGTGCAAGGAAACACCTTGGCTGAAGTATCCTACTATATCCAACCGTTTCGCCATCGCACAACAGCTGCTTGACCTCGGGGAGGACATCAACAGGGTGGACAATGTGTAAGTATGCCCCTTGCAAGTCGAGGAGGATGCTGATGCGAAGGAATAGATTCCGCCTGATGGGGCGCTATGTTAGAATGCCGTGCTTATCGCAAGAGACCACCCCACTGCTACATGCCAGAGACTCCATGGACTGGGAGTTCGTGAGATGGCTGCTTGAGCACGGCGCGGACCCGGCTATTAGACCCCGGACGCCGGATTGGATTCACAGAGAAGATATAGTATTGGCACCGAGCACTGGGAGCTTGAAGCGACGTTCGAGAGTATGATACGGCAGTTCTATCGGCCGGTCAAGAATGAGCTGCCGGTGAAGATTGAGCAGCCGGTAAAGAACGAACAGCCGGTGAAGAACGAGAGGCTCCATTGAGTGGCAGCTAGCTGTTATATTTTCTTCGTTCGAAATTGGTCGATTTCGTGCAAAACTAGTTCCATACTGCTCAATATGATGCTGATATCTCATGCGTAATCGGTTCTAGGCTGGGAAGCTGCTAGATTGTCGTTTGACGTAGTGTTTATAAAGAGAACTCTTATTCCACAACCCAACTTAGATATCTCATATATCCTCTGGCCAGATCAGCCCGCCGCTGTCCGTCACTTTCTCTCAATTGACTGTCTCAAAGCGTCGGGACCGAGCTCGCAGGCTCCCGCCGGTTGCGTGTGCTCGTCGACTGCAAACCAGAGGAATGCCTTCTGGTCTATCCTTATTTTCAGACTACCCTCCTTAAACTGATCCAGAATCACCCAGATTTTGATCTGCGTGAACGGACTCAAATTACGCGACGAGTAGGAAGGCAATACAAGAGCTCCATATCAAGACCGGACCTACTGTGGTATGTTCAATAACCGCCACGCAAGGATTTCCAACTCGAGGCTTTAAGTTAATCAATATGCCGCAACAGACGTGAAACCCAATAACTTCCTAGTCAATTAGACCCTCAACGAGCAAGGCGCCAAAAAGTCACTGACGCGGTCTTGGGCGATTTCGACTTTGCTTACAAGCTGGAGGGCGGAGAGGCACCTCGGATTTCTTGGGTTGTGGGGAATTTGATGTGGCGAAGCCCAGAAGGACAGACCGGAAATGGTATGACCAAGGCATCGAACATGTTCTCATTTGGACCTGTGGGAGGTGTGCTATCCCGGCTCAAGCCCCCCCCCTGGCCACTTCTATGTCTGTAAAAGCGTCATAGGTAGTCCCTCCTACCAGCCAGGGGACCCCCCCCCCTCTCCCCCCTCCAGCTGATTCAATCTTCGACCTTCCACCAACATCACCTCATTCATCGTAAGTGCAGTCATTCATTGCCCACGACGACCTCAGGCGACACGACCGCAGCTGGAGGGGGTCAGCACCACATTATTAGACACCTTTATCACGATACATTACTTGATATATGCATAGGCCATGATGCATCCTTACTGGACCACTTACAGATATGTTCGCAAGCCTGCCCGGCTCCACGATCGCCCCCAAAAACAATAAATAAATCCCGGCTCAAGTAACGTACCGTAACCTGCTTGATATTGTATTTATGCGGTCGGGAGCGGCGACTTGCTGCTCTTGAATGATTTCGAAGAGCGACCAAATAAGAGAATATCGCCGGCGCAAGAGATCGTGAATCGTCCTTTCTGTTATTTTGGTTCTGCGAATGAAGGACCTCTGAGCAGTATCAGCAGCGATTGGCGCGGGGTTTATGAACCCGTATCAGCTAACGCCGAGAATTTGGAGAGAAAACTAGCCGAACTAAGATTCAAACACTGGGGCGCGGACCTTGGTCCCCGAGACCGTGGAGATCCTGTCTGCAATGACAAGCCCAGGCCCGACCGCCAGACCTACTATGGAGCAGGTTTTTGCACATCGAGGGTTGCAGCTCTGAGCATCCTGGGACTCTGTCATGGAAACTTGCTGGACCAACCCCATCAGAGAGAGGTGGCAAGTAGTCACAGCAGAACCGCTTGGCAGGATACTTCTTTACAGTTTTGAAAGGTGGTATTTTACTTATCAAACCACCCTAAGCAAAGTACTTTCCCTTGAATCCAGGGAGAATCTCCTGGCCCTCTGATGACTCGTAACTGACACCTTTCTTCTGCTGCCAAGTCTGCTTCAAGGTCGTAAACTCGCCCATGGTGGGCACCTTGTGGCCCCCGGCCTCGAACTCGTTCTGGGTGAAGCCCTCGCGCTTCAGAACGGGCGAGTCGATCGTCTTCAGGACGAGGTCGTTCTGGGGGCGGGCGAAGTAGAGAAGACCTAGGCGGTCGACATGACGTTGGTCCTTGGGGGGAACGGACACCTATCTTCGAGTTAGAACGCAAAAGAACATAGAGAAGAGGAGAATGAGGTAACGGGTACTTACTCTGTGAACCGTGGACTTGACGTAACCGCCCGTCAAGAAGCTCAGGGCGTCGCAGGTGTTGACGGTCAGGCTGCCGTCGAGCGGCTTTGCCCATTTCCACTCGCCCGTCTGGTGGTCCTTGATCTGGAGGGCGGCAACGGGCTGGCGGAAGAGAAGCGTGATGGTGCCCAGGTCGGTGTGGCCGCGCGACCAGAGGCCGTCGTCGAGCTTCTCGATCTCCTCGGGCGTGAACTTGGAGTACTTCATGTACCGCAGGTGCGACTCGTCGTGCGTCTCCCACCTGTGCACGCTGGTGAAGAAGTCCTCCGGCAGCTCCAGCGCCAGGGCGATGAGGTGGTTCAGGGGGTCGAGGACTTTGTCGTGCAGGTCCTGGGTGCGGCGTCAGTATCAAGCATGAACACATATGTCAGGAGAGCCGTGAATACCGACCTTGGCGAATCCCTCAATCTCTTCCTTGCGGTCCTCCAGCAACTGGGGGAGGGGCTGTGTGATGTGTCCAGCTTTCGTGGCCATGTTCCAGACCTCGGTCTTGTCCTTGATACCGCCGCTCAGGAACCGCCTGCCCGCAGGACGGTAGCCGTTGTAGTCGCCGGAGTCCAGGTTCGGCTCATACTTGAGCTTCTCTTCCAGGGGGAGCTCGTAAAACTTCTGGCCCAGGGCGAACTGCTTGTCGACGGCCTGCTGCGAGATGCCGTAGTTGATCACGTAGAAGAAGCCCTTGGTGCGGATCGCCTCGATAAGCGTCTCGGCGAGCTCCTTGTTGCCCTCGGGCGTGCCATACTTCGCAAGATCAATAGTAGGGACTGTCGTGTGTTAGTAAGCCTGCAACGCCTCTTTGGAATAACTTCAGTGATACTGACGGTCAGCCCAATCAAGGTCCTCCTGCGTCTCGGGGACGTGGGTGTACTGGTACAGCTCGGAAACGGCAGACGGCATGTTGGCGGCGAAGGGACGGGGGTATCTTTTCTCAGGAACTGCTGGTTGAACGCTCAGAACGCCCAGCCTCCAAGGGTTCTGGGCTCGCCATTTTAACTATTAACCTTGATTGCGACTCCGGACGGCATCCCGTCGGATATTCAGCCCGGAGAGGCACCCCCTTGGTCCGCATGTCGGCCTTTACTCCGCAAACTATCTCCAAGATGCCCAATGACAGCATGCTGATTTTGCCTCAACCTTCTCCATGGTCACACACTTGCAGTTTACCCCGCGGGCTTACAAACCGGCGTGACAGTGCTGTTTGGTTGGAGACGCGAGATCGCCGGCATGTCATCATTTGATAACGGATGGCGCAATCCCCACCCCCGTCCCATGTCGTCGTCTCTCCCGCAGGCCGACCTCTCCCCCACCTCGTGGCCGGCTTTTAAACTCCGGCTTCACGACTGCAACCATCGGCAAAAAGAAGAAGCCATCCTCCCCCGAGTTCGGCGGGACGTGCCTCGTTCCCGCCTGCGATTCGACGGCACCCCGAGCCCCCATGACCTCGTTGCCGTTTCGGAGATTATCTGCATGGCGGTGTCTCCGCAGGGCCGCATCTTTCCCCAGCGGGACTGGACACTCCAAGCCAAATCGTCATTCCTGGCGAGATGGCGAATTGTGGGCAAAAGGACCCGAAGGATGCGCCTAGTCGGGGCTCTCGGCGGGTTATGTCGCGGTTTCGCAGAGGTTTTGCAGTCTTATCGCGGACTGCACGCCGAGAGTTTCCTCCTGCACGCTGGCCTGGGCGAGGGAGTGGCAACGTTAACTTGTGAAGGGATTTCGATAGAGGAAAAGGTCGATGGGGGAGGCAGGGGTCTTATTCTGTTGTCTTGGTGTACGTATATAACTCCGGCCAAGTTGAAGTGCCGAACCGGCAAGATCATGTCATGCCTCGCAGAACCTCGGCATCTGTTGGTCTCTGTTCAAAATCATCGACAATGGGGGCCATAACCCGAGCAGTGAAGAGAAACAAGGTGGGAGCGGTGGTTCTATCGGTTTTTGATTGGTACCGTGAGTCATCCAATGTTGATGTCAAGGCACATTCAAGAGACTTGGCTAACTGAGCGAAGCCTCTCACTACCCGGTGGCCGAACGCAAATTACTGCGAAAGCTTGATCTTGCGATTCTCGTGTTCGGATCGTTGTCTTTCTTCTGCAGAGTGAGTATACCGTCATTCGTGGGCTGGCAAACCAAGACCTTTACTAAACATTATTCCCCTAGTTCCTCGGGCAACAAAATGTCACCAATGCGTACGTTTCGGGAATGCGAGAGGACCTCAACGCATTTGGCAACGAGTTGAACTACTACGTAGTTGCCTGTAAGCTTCTGGATAAACCCATGACAACTACCAAGCAGCATCTAACTTTTCTAAAGACAACACCGCATACGTTCTTGGCCAGATTCCGCTCATGACACTCCAGACCAAGGCTAAGATGTACGTCTCAACTCGCCCCCGCTTATGAGCAACAATCCTAACAAGCCGCAGTGCGCCTTTCCTACTCCCTTCGTTGCAGATCATCTGGGCCGTAATTGCATTTTGTCAATCCGAGATCAAGCACAGCTGGCATCTCTACATCCTTCGTGCCGTTACCGGTTTCCTCGAAGCCTCCTCGTTCGGCGGCACGCATCTCATCCGTAAGACTTCCCTGAACTCACCTCGCACCGCAGCTTTCAGAAGTCTTATTTCATCGCAGTCGGCAGCTGGTTCAAGAACGAGGAGCTGTTCAAGCGGGCCGGCGTCTGGTTTATGGGCAATTCCCTTGGCTCTATGTTCTCCGGCTACCTCCAGGCGGCCGCCTACCGCAACCTCAACGGCGTCTACGGTCGCGCTGGGTGGCGGTGGCTCTTCATCGTGCAGGGCATCATTACGCTGCCCATCTCCTTCCTCGGCTTCGCGTTCTGGCCGGGCCTTCCCATCTCGCCCAAGCGCTGGTTCTTCACTGACGAGGAGTACGCCCTCGCCGTGAAGCGCATTCCGACCGTCGAGCAGGAGGGCATCACGTGGAAGACGTTCAAGTACACCCTCTCCAGGCCGATGTGGTGGATTTGTGTTCCGTGCTACATGTAAGTCCTCTCCAACGTGTCTCGGCGTCGATGACTTTCAAGCTAACGTTGTGTAGCTTCCTATGCCAGGCGCACTACTGGACGGGATACATGGCGCTGTGGCTGCGCGACGCCGAATACTCGATCGAGCTGGTGAACATCCTGCCAACCTTCATCGACTTGCTTCGCGCGCTTTCATCGTGGCTGGGGACAACACTGGCCGGCTGCCTCAGTCTCAGAGGGCTCTGGACATTCCAAGCGGTAGGCAATGCGCTTGGATGAAGTTTAAGAATATCCCTGCTGACGTTGTCTTGACAGTCATTCGTACTGTTCGCATGCATAGTTCTCTCAGTATGGAACGTTCCAGACATTCTCAAATTCTGCGCGTTCTACTTTGGCGGTTTTTCCGGCATGGCGTCGCCTATTCTGGTGAGCAGATCCCACTCGAGCGTCTCATACAGGAGGTCAAAACTAATGAGAAACGAACAGTACTCTTGGCTCAACTTCACTCTCAAAGAGAACTACGGTGAAAGAGGCCTCATCATATCCTCCATGATGACACTTGGCTTCTGCAACCAGATCTGGGTCCCGCTCTTCACCTTCCCGACGGTCGAAGCGCCTGAATATCCGCACGGCTACCCGGCAGCGACGGTCTTCGAAGTTGCCATGTGGGCAATTCTGATGTTCGGCACCTGGTACATGAAGAGGTGGAAACAGAAGAACCCCGATCTGGAGATGAGGCTCGCCAACGAGGCAGCCGGCCAGGATGGTTCTTCGGGGGTGGCTTCTGACTCTGACAGGCCTGACGTGGAGAGAGGTACGGCCTACGAAACCAAGGGACAAGACGTAGTTGAAAGCCACCCCGTGTCTTCCAAGAAGCACTGATCTGAAGGCTGCGGTAGACTTGGATTGTGCATGGCTATTATGACCCTCAAAGCTATCAAGAATCACTCGGCAACTTCATTTGCAGTATACGACACTTCTGCAAAGCTTTTATGATTCATGCATCTCGTCATATCCTACATCAAACGATAGCGTGCTTGTACGAGACCTGGAGTTCATTAGTTCCTACGCGCTCCAAAACACCAAAAGATCTATTCACATGGCCTCCTCAATAGTAACGTACGTTGGCCCAGGCCTGTCATCCAGATCCTCTGTGAAAGGGCACCAATGCTTCCACACCTTCGTCTGCTGCTCGACCTCATCCGCAATCGCCACTGCCATGTCGGGAACAGAGATACTCTGAAGACGGCCTTCGAAAATGGATGGGTCACCTTCAGTCCCAGCCCCCTTGTCGAGCTGCAGAGGCATCATATCCTGCACAACCTCGTACCGTCCCGTCCGCGTCCCCGGTCTGTACAAGGGCGGTGGCGAGATGTAGGTCCACTTGAAGGAGGTGTTGCCGTCGAAGAACATGAACGTGGCGCGCGCGCCGGTAATGAAGTCGACGCCCTGGCTGTTCATGTCCGCCATCGTCCGGTCGATGCCGTCGAGCACCTTCCGCGTTTCCTCGGTGCTCTCCCCGTCGCGCTCCTTGAGCCACGCGCTCCGTGCCGCCTGCAGGTGCTCCCCAAAGTCGCCGGCCCAGTCCTGGCAGTGCGCAATGTAGGCCTCGCTCGCCAGCATTGCCCGGCCGTAAGCCGCGAAGAACTTTGCGTCGTCGGCGGCCGTCATGTACGGCTTGCCTGGTATTTCAAGGCTCCCGGCGCCCCCGACCATCACGAAATACTGTATCTTTGCCTCTCTGGATGCCAGTAGTATTTTCCGTGTCATCTCGACGAAAGACCCTTGAGTTCACAGTAAGTAGATGCTTCAAAGACAAGGAACTAAAACCTTGGAGGTCCACTCACTATACGCGAAAGCTGAACCGAGTTGGCTGTGAGGCCCGTAGGCGTTGACAACAACGTCAAGGCCCTGCAACTTTGCCGCAATGTCCATGACGTCCGACTTGCTTAGATCGATACTTCTCGGCTCGTAACGCTCGTGCTGTCCCATTTTGGACGGGTTCCTGCAGACGCCGACGACGTGATGGCCCCGGCGGAGCAACTCCAGGGTGGCGTGGGAGCCCGTCATCCCCGTGGCGCCCACGACGGCAACTTTCAGCGAACCCATTGGAAAGACTGGCTAAGATCGATCTTGTTTCTCGCGTGTTCTCGAGCGGAAGGAATCGAAACCCGGCACGTACCGCCTGTCAAATATGTACCGCGAACATGATACAGGCACATGTATGCTCGAGCCCTCGCCCGAACTCCCCATCGATCTGTCATACGTCATGGCGTGCCAATCTCTCAACTCTTTTGCCCATCGGTTACATGGTCTGAGACGGTTGCTTTGCCAGAGAAGCTGCGACGTAAGGGGGAAGTTGTCTAAGGGTGGGCTGGGGGAATAGCGTTTCGGGCCGAGCTTGGTTCGCCAAGCCGAGACAAGCTAGCAAGAACTCCCGTTTCTCATCCGACAACCTTACGTGACTTTCTTGTCTCTTGTGACGGACGGGGAACTTTTGCCTAAGTTTTGTCGGATGCTCGTCGTGATAAGATGAGGCTCTGCAGCGGCAGCAGCACCCGATGGACGTGCTGTGAGATTTCACTCCGACCAGCCACTGATTGATGACTCGCATGCACGGAAACCTACTTCCTTTCGGCAAAGCGTTCGATTTTGCGTTTACAGTTGAGAATCAAGTTTTCTAGAAACCAATCAAATCCCGGACTAAAGTATTATATTGCGGCTACTGGCCTCGGCGTCTTCCGTGTAGATTCTTGTCGCAGATTTGGTTAACCATTTAGTCTCTTTCTGCACGGCATAAGCCGAATCCAAAGCAGTCAGAGAAACGGTAGAGTGGTCAACAGGCCGACGGCTCTTCAACGTTGAAATCGGGTTGGAAGAGGGCTCCGCGCGGCGATCGTGTTCGAGTTCGGAACCCTGTCAACCATCCATCCAGGGGAAATCGAACCCCAGGGTCCCAGGTGCTAATTAGCGACTCTAGCCCGAAAGGGAAGCTAAAACGCCGCCTTTTCATTGCCCCGAACGAAACGAAAGAAGTGCTCGTGCTCACTCTTCTTTTCTCCTCCCACATTTCCTTCAAAGCCCGGAAACTTTAAAGTTACATCAACACTTTGACCACGCCGACCCCAAACGCCTGCCTGCGAATTGTTCCGGTACGATAGTTGAGAAGCAACAGGAGTTCGACTGCCATGGCGCCAGGACCGAGGGCGCAGGCCGCCGGCAACGCGTCCAGCGCCGCCGACGCGACCGAGACGACCCCGCTGCTGGGTGTTCAAGATGTGGTGCCGACCGCCGACCCCGAGATCTCGCAGGCGACGACGCTCAACGAGCCGGAGCCGGGCCAGGATGATTCGGCCGAGGACAAGCCGCTGCCGGTGGCCCAGGTCCTCTTCATCTGCTACGCACGGCTGGTGGAGCCCATGGCCTTCTTCTCCATCGTCCCGTATATCAACTCCATGGTCGAGGAGAACGGCGGTCTTGACACGGAAGATGTCGGCTTCTACACCGGCCTGGTCGAGTCGCTCTTCTCCCTGACCCAGGCCATCGTCATGATCTACTGGGGCAAGCTCTCGGACCGCATCGGCCGCAAGCCCGTCCTGGTCTTTTCCCTCTTCGGCGTCACACTCGCGACCTCCATCTTCGGCATGGCCAAGACCATCCCGCAGATGATCCTCTTCCGCTGCCTGGCTGGCGTCTTCGGCGGCACCATCGTCACCATGCGGACCATGGTCGCCGAGCACAGCACCCAGAAAACCCAGGCTCGGGCCTTCAGCTGGTTTGCTTTCAGTGGCAACATCGGCCTCTTCCTCGGCCCGCTGCTCGGCGGCGTGCTGGCCGACCCGGCGGAGCAGTACCCAGGCACCTTCGGGGGCATCCAGTTCTTCATCGACCACCCCTACGCGCTGTCAAGCTTCGTTATCGGCTTCGTCGGCCTGACTGCCACCATCACCAGCTTCTTCTTCGTCGAGGAGACGCTGAAGAAGGACCACCACACCGGGGCTGGCCCCAGGAAGGATGTCCACTCGGTCCGGGAGATTGTCAAGGCCCCCGGCGTCGGCATCGTGCTCTACGTCTACGGCCACGTCATGCTCCTCGCCATCGCCTACACGGCCATCGTGTCGCTCTTCTGGTACACCCCCGTCGAGCTGGGCGGTTACAGCCTCTCCAAGATGCAGATCTCGCTCATGATGGCCCTCAACGGCATCGCTCAGGCCCTGTGGCTCCTGGTCGCCTTCCCCGCCCTCCAGCACCGCATCGGGACCAACGGCGTCATGCGTGTCTGCGCGTACGCGTACCCCTTGTTCTTCGTCGCCTGCCCGATGGGAAACGTCATCCTCAGGGCCGGCGCCGGCGACCCAGCCGCGGTGACTGTGTTCTGGGTGTTCGCCCCTATTGCGCTCGCCGTCGGCTGCGGCGTGAGCATGGCGTTCACGGCCGTCCAGCTGGCGCTCAACGACGTCTCCCCCAGCCCCCAGGTCCTGGCGACCATCAACGCCCTGGCGCTGACTGGCACCAGCGTGATCCGATCCTTCACGCCCGCCCTAGCCACGACCCTGTTTGCCATCGGCGCGCGCACGCAGTTGCTCGGGGGCTACGCGATCTGGGTGCTGTTGGTTGCGCTCGCGCTTGGATTCACGTATGCCGTTCTGCAGCTCCCTGAAAAGGAAGACTTGCAAAAGGCTCGGGAGCAGTCTGAACAGAACGACGGAGACCGAACGACGTCATAGACTCATCATGGGCGGACAGTGTTTCGGCGATAGACTTTCGGATATATCATTAATGGATGAAGAAGTTCCAGGAAAGACACCGTCTTGAACCCCCATGCGTTGAACGAGAATTTTAGTGAGTTCCACCACTTTCGACATTCATTCAATAGCAGTGATGTCAGTGAGATGAGAGTAAGTAAGTGGCCGAGTGAGTGAGTTGGTGAATGAGTGAGTGAGTGGGTAAGTGAGTGAATAAGTAGCTCTGAGCTGGTGGAGCCATTCAATGTGAAGAGCATACGACGTTTCTTATTCACAACTCCAACCCGGTAGTATTCGGTGAAAGACACCGAGACTATAAGAAGCCAACGCGTCCATATATATACAACCTTATATATAGCGAGCCCCCATACATCACACCAACTTACCACCAACACATACCCACCGAAAGCCCATCATGGAGACAGCTGTGATCGTGGCCCAAGAGGCACACAGGAGGTTCACTTGCGAGTGCACCGATCGCACATGCAGAAAGAGGGTCGACACCCCGAACGGCATTTGCGGGCGCTGCCAGCGCAGGTGCATGGGGAGCACCTCAGGCCGCTCGGGCGTGACAGGCCTGAAATGGAGTGCGAGTCGTGTGGTATACGAGTCAAGCGACAAACCCGAAAGTACCAGCACGAGTAGCGGGAGTGCCCAGGGGACCAAGTAGAGAGCAGTTTTCTTCGACTTAGCCACGGCGGCCCTTGTCAGTAGGTTCCATTGAATAACACAATAATTTCCGTAATCAGAGAGATTTGTCCTCCGTCGCCGTTCGGCGATCATCCCCAGTCCCGCGGATAGAACGATCGATCGTTGAGGTTGCATTTTTACGACTCTGGTCCCTGCCAAGAACTATGGATCTCGACTTGAGACGGCCTCCTCGATGGATCGACCGGGGCACACCTGTCGGAGGGACCCGTATGTGCGCGGCCAGAGTCACCGATGATAAGGAGCATTCCTTCCCCTGCATCACTGCACCTTCGGGTGAGTGGGCAAGCCGCAAGAGGCCGCCGCTCCGTGTCAGGATAGCACCCCGCCTTCCAGTCAGATTGACCAGATACAACACGTTGCCAGGAACTCTGCCCCGGTATCCCTTCGCTGATAGTACCCTGCGACTGAAGTCTGTCCAGCGCTGTGGAAGTCAGGGAAGACAAGGTTGCACAGAAGCTGGTGAAGCCAAGCGTGTAGAACTTCCAAATTAATGTATTTGCCGTGTGTACTATTACAATATTATTCCAAGGGTATCATCCAGCCTAACGTCCAACCAACGACCAACAAGAAACCCCCATCTCAAAACGCTCCCGATCTCCTCTTGCTGTTGGGCTCGGGCAACACAGATTCGGGCTCCACCGGCTCCGTCGTGACCTCGACCTCCCTGTGCTGCCAGATCCTGTTGTCGTGGTGCGGGTACGTCGGCGCGTTGCGCTTCGCCAGCTTCGCGCCGTGGTACCGCTCCCTCGCCGTCTGCGGCGGCGGGTGGTCGTTCTCGGGGAACGTCGCCCGGCCGGGGCTCCGCACCGTCACGCTCACGGTGCTCTGCGGCGCGAGCTCGATCTCGTTGGACCCGCGCGAGCTGTGCGAGCTGCTGGCGTCGTCGCCGCCGCCCATCGTCTTCAGGCCGATGCCATACTTGGCCTCCTCGCGGAGCTCCGCCTTGTTGCTGTTTCCCGGCTGGGAGAGCTTCGACCAGTCCTTGGAGGCGGCGCGGGCGTGGGAGGCGTCGCCGGAGCGGCCGCCGCCGATGGTCATGCCTGCCGAGCGGCCGGTCGACTTCTTTGCGGAGGAGCGGCCGTACTTGTCGAGGCCGCTTCGCGAGGCGCTGTCGAGGAGACCTTTCCAGAGGACTCTGATGATCGGACCCTGGAATCAGAGCGTTAGTCGAGGCGGTTTGGATGGAGGCGTGGTAACTTACAAGAGTCGGTAGGCATGCCGACACGATACCACTGCTGATCTCGATGATGTTCCATGCGAGGCCCTCAGCTAGCGAATCTTGATACCAGAGTCAGCAACACTGGCGGAACGTTGGGAAGGGAACATTGTAACGTACACGGCACATCGTTCTTCGTGTACAGCAGGAAGATCCGAAAGCGGTATATGCTAGTGAAGACGACGTAGCTACCCAGCAGGAACGTGAACAGGACCAGGATGCGCTGGGCCCGGTTCATCTGCAGCTTCAGGACGTGAGGGATCGGCAGATAGAGGATCGCGATGTCGACGATGATACTCGGTACCGCAATGGCCAGCTGCGTCAAGAACAGGTTGATGCAGGTGCCCGGCTTCCAGGGCTCCCACAGGGTGTTGAGAGGCAGGCACTGGATGGAGGCCGCAATGATGCAGGCGAAGGTCCAGAGGGACGTCAGGCTGCCGCAGATCCAGGCGCCCTTGCGCACCTCGGGCATTGGGAAGATGCGCAGGTAGAGCAGCAGCAGCGCGATCTTGTATATGTTGACGCCGTTGACGTAAAGAATCTCGGCGCCGATCATCGTCTGACATGGCCGTTAGCTTGTCATCTTTTGGGTAGTCGAAGCCACGCAGCGTGCGGTCGACTTAGGAGAGGAGGGACTGGAGGACTACTCACACGATCGAGAAACTGGAGCTCTTCCAGCGTGAGTCTTCCGGAATGCAGTCCGATGCCATGGTCCACAACTGTGTTTTCATCATTGTGTTAGTGGAATTATGCTCCGAACCCTGTCATGTTCTTATTCTGTCTGCATAGGTAGTATTCCGACTTACGGATAATGTTCATGATCATGTTGCCTATCAGCACGACCAACGCGAACAGCATCATGTAGTCATCGATCAGGTACCTCGCGGCCTGGAGATGGCGCGCCAGGAACCGCAAGCCCACCACGAAGGCTGCGAAGGCCGTGAAGGCGATGGTGATGCCCTTGACATAGCCTCTGAGGTCCTCATCCAGGTTCTGCTCCTCGGCGAAGTCGGCCAGCTTCTTCAGGTAGTCCCTCTGAGCCTGGTCGATGCTCGTGTCGTTGTACGGGTACGTTGCGGCAGACATGGCTGGCTGCGGCTGGTGGCTTGATGCCCACGCAGGCTCTGCTGTCTCTCTCGCTCGCTCGCGACGGTCTGGGACGGTCGACGTTCTCCGGGTTTCGAGATGGGCTTCACCGGGCGGACGGTTCAAGCTCGCAGGGCCCTCTGGCACACCACGTGGGGACGGAGACACATTTTAACTGAACTCTCGACCGAGAACTCGGGGAACGCTGCAGACACCCAACTTGGCCCTAATCCTACTCGTCGCCTCCAGGACCATGGCAAAGGGAGAGAAAACCACGTGCTGCGGGCGTTTCAACTGTCGGTGCCATTGTCCGGGCCCTTGCCTTTTCGACCGAACCACGGTAGCGTTCCAAGAGCGTCAATCTTTTCTCCTTCGGCCTGTCATGTTTGACAGAACATGACAGCCCCATCGGCATCCCCATCGACTCCATCCAAGTTACGACTTCGTCCAGGTACACGAGCTATGGAAGAAGTGGAACCTTTTTGACGCAGGAACACGGTTGAGGGAATAGGGGTGGCACCGTCGCACACGTCTCCGGCCAAAACCCGAAGGAGTTACCAGCTTTGTCATTTTTTGGTCAGGGTCGAGATCAATGCGGCAAAAGACTTCTCGAACCGAAGAGACCGCGAAGCTCGCGAGTGAACTTAGCCTCTTCCGCAACCATGGATATCTACAGGAATCCACAGACTGAGCGGATCAACGTGGGCAGCTTGCACCATCACGGCATCACCAGGTTCGACACAATCGATGGGCCCCCCCGAAAGGAACAAGTCTCCCGGCGCACGGCTCTCTCTGAGGCTCGATTCGTCTTGGAAAGCCGTTGGAACTAATTCGTACGGAGCAGTTGCTGGCCAAGGGCCCCTCTTCGGAGACCCGCCGCTGGAGAGTTGTCAGGGGACTATGCTTGTCGATCCGCCTGCCATCCCATGGGGCCACGGAGGTTTCGATGGAGCTTCGGATGTCGACAGATCATCGCCGGCAATTGCTGGCCTCTGCGCGGCTGCGCGCGGCCTCTGCTCTGGGTTGCCGGATGGCCGGCCGGGCGTTCGTGGACGGAGCGGATGGGTCCTATCGAGTCATCAACCCTGCAATTCTCGCGGAACGCTGACGGTGGATCACGATAGCTTTTCGCCTGTGCGTCATTATCGTCATACAATCAAGGGTAAAACATACGAACAGTTCCCTTCCGCTCGGAATGGGGTTCAGATCGCGGAACTGTTTGCAAAATTGCTGGTGCGAAGAAGTCCTCGGCTCCCGACGTCGCAAAGAGAGTTGCAACAGAGTTTCGGAGACTTAACCACGCTACTTGGCTAGTTACGAGTAGGGTTGCAGAATTCCATCCCACGCCGCGAACTTGCATGGGACGTTGCTCGTCTAAGGAACTGTCTTCAGCAACAAACGCCCACGCGCTTCCCGATCCGCCAATCAGGCGTGCGTCGGATCGGGGGTGCCTTGTCGCGCGGCGGCCGATGTTGCCCCTTTTCCCTACATCTTTCTTTTCCCAAAGCTGCAGTGAAACCCACCGCCAGCGTTGGCCCGTTTGTGGATATATCGAAAAGAGCGCGTACTGCGCAAAAAAAGAGGGACACTAAACCAGCGGAGACTATCAGAATGGAAACCCTCAAGGGCCGGTACCAATGTCCGCAGCTCGACACGGCCGGTAATCCCGCCCTTCGAGCACCCAATGTTGCCCGCCGTCATTTCGGGGATATTGCTTGCCCGAGAGCTCATGTTCATGCGTTGTGGCTATAGCTTCCAGTACTTTAGAGAGCTCGTCTGCCGCGCCGTCTGATGTCGTGGTTCCATTCCGGTCAGGCCGTCCGCTCATTCTCTCTCGTGTCCTCCTCTCTCCCCTAGTCGATCCTCCTGCAGAAGAACCAAGATCACCGTCCCTGTGGCTCTCATCCAAAGTTTCAACCCTCCCTCCAAAATGAAGCCCTCAATCCTCATCGTCCCCGGTGCTTGGCAGCTGCCCTCCGCCTTCCAGCCCTTTGCCACCGAGCTGGCCGGCGCCGACTTCTCGGCCTCCGTCGTCGCTCTCCCCACCGTCGGCGGCACCACCACCCCGCTGGCCACCCTCTCCGACGACGTCGCCGCCGTCCGCACCGAGCTCGACAAGCTCGTCAGCGATGGCAAGGAGGTCGTCGTCTACTCCCACTCCTACGGCGGTGTTGTCGCCAGCAACGCTGTTGAGGGCTACGATGTCGCCTCCCGCTCCGCTGCCGGTAACGCCGGTGGTGTCGTGAGCATCGTCTACGCCAGCGCCTTCATGCTCCCCAAGGGCAACAGCCTGCTCGACCTCCTCGGAGGCGTGCCCCTCCCCTGGATGATTGTCGAGGTATGTGACCACTCTCTCTTCCCCCCGTCTTACAGAGTCTCGATGACACTGACACACCGCAACAGGAGGACCGTGTTGTCGGCAACCTCACCATGCTGCCCGAGGTTGGCTTCAACGACCTCCCCGCCTCCGAGCAGGAGAAGTGGGCCAAGGAGATGACCTGGACCTCCCTGAGCGCCTTCGTCACCCCTTCCAGCTACGAGCCGTGGAACAACGGCATCGAGTGCAACTACCTCTACGCCACCCTCGACAACGCCCTGCCCCTCAGCTACCAGCAGGGCATGTCCGCCGTTCTGCCCGCGGGCTCAAAGACCGAGTCCGAGCCCAGCGGCCACTGCGCCCACCTGAGTCGCCCCGCGAACGTAACCTCCATCCTCAGCAGGTGGTACCCCGGCAACTAAGTTGCATGCGAGTGAAGCAGAAGGGAGGAGCGAGGATGTACACGATTGTAACACAACTATTAATTAATTAATGAAGCCCTGCCACATTGGCCCGTGCATGATGATACTGCTTAGCGTTGGCGGCAGGCACAGTTCGGAGGAAAAAATGAACGCAAAATGGCTCGTGGCTAATCTTGGTGGTGAAATCGTAAACCGGGGTGTGCCGGCTTCGAAAGGGAGTTCGTCATCTCGATTGACTAAACAGCAATCAATCGGACCACGATAAACGGTTTTAGGCCAACTGTTGTCTTGAGTTGCTCCACACATCCGATGCTACCCTACGCAAGAGGTACCCGTGGACCGTCCACAACCCGATGCCCGGGCAAAACATCGGAAAAGACAATCCGAAGAAAAGCACAGTGAGAATCTGAAAGAATTGGATGTAAGATGCTAGCGAGTCAACCTACGAGGAATCCGACTCTCCTGAGGTTGCGGAGCCGCTGTGAGCAAAGCAGGCAGCATGTTGTGTGGTATTACGTTGTCCAACTCTGACAACGGAACAAGATTGCGGTAGAGTACTGCTTCAATCAAGTTCGGTTATATTGAGACCATAAAAACTGTCAAGAGCAGTAATTTGGGAAGCCCGGCACTTTGTAGGGTTATCTAGATTTGTAAATCTTTTTTCGTTAGTAGTTGCGGAGCCAAACCCCCAAGTGTAGCTTCTAAGTGGACAGTCTTCGACATGGATCAACTCAGTACTGGATCAGATAAAGTAAGAGGAACTGCTTTTGACTTGAATACTCGAGAGTCTATTAGTGGCACAAGCTGTGTCGGTTTTCCAAGGTTGTGTGTGAATTCTACATCCGGCAAGCATCGAAATCAACAAAATCTTAGCAAAGAGCAAGTCGAGGCCTTCAAAGGATTTGTTTAATGTTTCGCTTTCTAGGTATCATTCGAGAGCATCTATAGCCCAGGCATGATAACTTTCGTTTTCTGTCTCTCAATAAACTTTGGAATTTTGTGAACTCGTTCTGCTGTGCCGCTCCCTTCCCCCTCCCGGCATAGAGCTTCTCAACCCCTGACCTCTGGCACCCTCATCCCGTGCTATCTCTTGCCAACAGCCAACAATGAAGAAAGACAACAACACTCAGCACTTGTCAACCTTCGTCGCGGTTCCTGTGATCCCATCAAACGGCCCGTTGGTGATGGTGAACTCGCAGGGATCCGCGACAACGTATGCGACAGAGGGACCGCCGGGAACCTGGATGCTTCCACTCGTGCTCCCAGTGACACATGTGCCGCCTCCAGCTCCGGAGCTGCTCGAAATTTTGACGCTGCAGGCCTGCAGGGCTGAAGCAGGGGCAACCTGTGCTAGAGCGGCGCATAGGGCAAAGACAAGGTGGGAGAGCCGGGCCATTTTCTAGCAAAAGGATCAGCAACCGTTGATTCCAACTTCTTTGGTCAGGGGTTGAACTTACCGAAAGCTTCGGTTATAAAACAAAAGATGAACTCAGTGAATGTTTTGAAGGGGCTGGGCGCGCGGATGTAAAGAGTGTTTTTGGTAGTGGCTGGAGAGGGATGCCTTGAGATGAGAATGGTGTCTGGACTCCAAACTTTGGACGGCTCTTTTATATTCAAAGAGGCTGTCGTTAAACAGCAGCCGGCTTTTCGGTTTTCGTTTTCCATGTCAGACACTTGATTTAGAACCTCTGACAGCGTTCTCCCCGAAAATAAGGTTAGAGTTCAAACCCATTGAGTGTCACTTGGTTCGAGTTGATTGTCAAACCCCAGTCGCGGCCCCACCGCGGTAACTAAAGTTAGACCTGACGGCCGGTCATCTGGCAGTCTGCCCAGACAGCATGACGACGCTTTAATAGTTCGGGAACAAGGAAGCGTATAATTATGGGTAGACCAACTCTTGTTGTCGCCAAAAATGGTTAATTCTAGAAGTATTGCCCGATTGAATTTGTGCGAGCACGAATTACTCGGAGGCGTTTCGCACAACAAAGTCGACCGAGTCTTCCCATAAGAACAGCATATGAAGGAGACTCAAGTAAAGTCAATCTGTGTCTGGCAATTTCCATTTGCTCACCAGTAGTCATTTCTCTGAAATACCAGATTGACATTCCTCTTTTTGAGTTACAAGAATTATCGAAAGACAGAACATGGTACCAAGACCTTGACCGACCGGTCATGATGATCGCAACAACATGACCAGCAAGCAATACCATCAACTAATTTACACGGATTCGACAATACAGACAGTTTCCCGATGCCCCCATACCTCAGCAATGATCGGGGCCGTTTTGCGGCACCCTTTGCTTTCTCACTTTGAGCTGTGTCAATAAACTTGTCGCCGAACTTCGTGCTCCAACGCTTCCCGAACCGTCATGCTGCACCGCTGCTGTCGCGGCCCCAGGCACGTGGGGTGTGCTATTACTCCCGTTACTTCTATCTTTCTGCTTCTTCTCTTCTTCCTTCTCTTTTCTTTGTTCTCTTCTTTCCCGGCGACTCTTCTTGACCTCTCCTTTCATGTCCTCGACCTGCTTCTCGAGCTGCTTCAGAAGGGCATCGCTTTTCAGATACTTGATCTTCTCCGTCGAATACAGCCAGAACCGATAGATCCCAGTGTTGACCAGGAGCCAAGTCTCGGTCAACTTATACGCGGACCAGAACAGGGTGCGGGGGAACGTCCAGAAGGCGAAGATGACGGAGACCAGGATGACGCCGGCAGAGATCGAAACTATCAGGGAGACCGTCAGATACCAACATTCAACTCAAGAGTCTAGGGCAACGCTTGTGTCCTCAAGGTAGATACTTACATATGTATCTGGACTGGGAAAGAAACGACATATGGTTGTCGCCAAAATCTGAGTTGTTCATTCCAAAGACGCTAGACATGAAGGACAGGGGAAGCTACGCGGGATCAGCGGCGGCCAGCATCAAATCTCGGGAAGATTTATTACAAAGATTATGGTCACGATGGTGAAGATCATGATGGACCTCCCCTGCCTAACACTCTCGTCCGCCTGCTTAACCGACTGCCAGGCTTGGAGAATACTCGCTTGTTGCTGTTTGAGGTCCAGGAGGTCCTTAATCTGAAAGCCGGTCAGTCAAATCTTTGCGAGACATGCGCGATGGAGTGCTCACCCCCTGCGACGTGCTTTCGGCGCTCTTCCGAAGTCCCTCGAGCTCCGTGATGCGGTCCCCGACGTCCACGATCAGCTCATACGCTTGTTTCCGGAACCAACTAAACTCCTCCTGCTCCCTTTTTCTAGCCTCCGGATTAGGGCTGCCAGCATCGCGTCGCTGCCGCTGCGAACGGTAGCTCCTGTCGCCGTCCGGGCTCATCGTCTCGTCGCGCCACTCGCCCGTCGGGTCGTACATTGCCTCAACATGCTTGGTGAACCGTTTGATGACGTCACGTTGCTTGTTGTTGACGTGGATCATGATATCGAGCTCGTCAATGATGTCCTTGATCTCCCGTTGCAGCTTGCCCTCCGGGTTGATGTTTAGCAACGAGAGATGGAGCTGGGATGCGTCGTCTGTCGCCCACTTGGCGGTCGAGTTGTAGATCTTGGCAGCACTCTGGGTCCAATGCCAGAGATGGTCGAACAAGACCGTTTGCTTGTTTGTCTGTATTGTCGTTAATTTCATCGTGACTTTTCGGAGGCCATTTTGCGGCGTTGTTCAAGGGGGGCTTACCAGTGTTCCGATGGATTCGGCAAAGATATCCATAACTTGAGGCTGTCGATCCTGTCACAAGATTAGAACTGATGTCAATTATCCAAGGGGAAAAGCTTACTGGGGTCTTCGTGCGATCAAAGAAGGTGTTGGAACATTCGTCAAGTATAATCAAGGCCACGTCGAAGACGGATCGGATCTGATTCTTCCTTGCGCCCTTGATTCGGGTGCGGATGGATTTATGAACCCCTGAGGCGTCCTGCTTGTTTGTGCCGTACCTTTTGGGAAAGCTGGTGATGATTGTCTTCTTGTCTAGAATCCACATCCACAGCTGGTCGACCATGACGACCCGGGAAACCTTTCGGATCTCGCCGCGGCAATGCTCGCACCCGAAGTCGTCCATCTTCGTCCAGTGGCCGTCCCATTTGTACACACCTATGGTGGAATCTTGACAACTGGTATCGTCGTCGGGTTTTCCGGTCAAGCGAGACCGGAGCGATCTGTGCTTGCAGTCCTCTCTGCTGTGCTCGTGAAACCTGTGGATGTTCTGCTCGTTCATTGTCGTCCCTCGGTAGACCACCTGGTCTCTGTCTCTGGCCTTGGTCGTCTTCAGCGTCCAGTAGTAAGACTGGTCGAGAGTCCGACGCGGATGCAGGGGCGGGTCCTTGTGAAGATACTCTTCCAGAAGCTTTCGATCACGATACGTCGCCATCGCCTCGTACAACCTGGCAGCATCTAGGAGGTACTGTCCAAGCTTGTTCTTCGAGATGAGCCGGCCATGATCGTCGATATCCAATCTCGAAACCTTCCATTTCTTCCGCTTACCCTTCTCGTCTCGCTCGTCTTGGATCCGGTCAACGTTTGTGACCCCGCCCACTAGCCCTGTCAGGGTACGACCTGATGTAGTCGACTTGTTTTTGGAGAGACTTTTCTTCCACGCATCTGCGAACCTGTCTTTGGTGCCCTCGTGCTTAACGGGGCTCAGGTCCGACTTGACCGGCCCAGCCTCGCATGTGCGGTCCTTGATCCTTTTCTCTCTGGCTTCGAGCTCTTCACGTTCCCGTTCCTCACGATGCTTGTCTGACTGTTCCTCAATGATTTTGGCAATCCTGTCTCTCTTCCTATCTTCTTCCCAGTGAAGGAATGGCATCTTTGAAGCTATCAGTAAGTGGAACGATCCCATGACGCTCATCGACCTAACTCACGAAAAGAACCAGGTTTTCTGGGTTATCTTCCGAGTCCCATATTTCTGCAATGTCGCGTCAGTCAAGACTGAACATCTTGAGTTGCGCCGGTGTCAACGTCTTTCTTACTCGAGCTGATTCTCTCGCAGATTGCGCGCATATATCGTGCGTGGACCAAAGTCCGTCGCCCGCCATGCTGTTGGCCTCGCCAGTACTGAGGTCGCAAGATCATGTCACTGTGTGTTTTGACACCAGACCTTGAGAAAAGGCCATCATATCCCGGCCTCTTTTCCTCAAAGTATTCGGCTATGGCTTCCTGCGATACTTGTCAGTGCCCCAGACTCTAGAGTGAAACCGGCCTTCAGCAACATACCTCAACCCACTGATGAGAAAATTGGGTCAGCCGAGTCTCGCGAATGGTTATGGGCGATTGAAACCTACCATCATGTTGTTATATGGAATGTGAATGTAGCGGACCTTGTCCTTGGACCGGTTGGGGGATAGAATCCCCTGCTTTTCCCCCGGCAAGGATTTCTCCCCCAGGAGAAACTCCAGTGATATTCGCTGATCAGGAAAAGTACCCTTGAATTCTGACGAATCCTCGCTAAAGGATTGCAGATACCTTTCGGAGGGTGAATTATCCTCGTAGTAGCTCTTGGACATTACCGAAGTATCATGAGTTCTCCGCAAGGTCGCCGGTCGCGATTTCCGTCTGGATTCGGCTCTAACTCGGTTGCGCGCTGATTCGTGTTTTGCATTCGGCGCCGACTCATATTCCTCAGGTTCGTTGCTCATTGTTCGGCGTTCGTCTTCTCCAAGACCAGATTCCTCTGTCATGCCAGTCAGCTGGCTATCCTGAGTAGTCTCGTAGCTGCTGTCGTCGCTGCCAAGAGCCTCATTTTTTGCGACTATGCCCCATTGGATGATGTATCCCTTGATGTCTCTTTTCAGGCTGTATGTTTCATGGGCGATTTCTTTTTCGTACATTTCGAAAGCTTCGGGGCCATTCTTTGCGAACTTTTCAATAATCTCCCGGATGGCAACTCGTCCGGCATCCATGTATACCTTCGGTTTTCCAGCACTTCTCTCGTCTTCGTTCGTCTCTTCTGTTGTACTGCCAATGGTTGCTTCGTCTCTGTTCTTCCATTTTCTGATCAGTTCCATGCCTCCCTCGAAGCTCTCACTCTTTTTCCACGCCATACGACTACTGTTGATGCAGTGGACGAGGTTGCAGTCGTTTGGCGCAGGCCTGTCTTCCTCCTGGGCATTCGCACTTTTCAGATGGGCACATTCGTCTTGTCTAAGAGCTTTACGTAGCGTGTCGGTTCGTTTATACATTGCCTCGATGTCGTTGGCAAGACTCAGAATCTTCTTGTCGACTTTGTTGTCGGCGTCGATTTCTAACTTGCGGCTTGGCGTGGTCGCATCTTTCTGCTTCAGGATTGCACGTTGGTCCTTCCGATATTCTTCCCAAAACTCTTTATTCTTGGTGCGGCTGAGGAATTCGGGTCGCTTTGATATCTCGATACAGCCAAAGTAATGCGCCGTCCAGTCGCGGACTGCCTCGGCCTTGTGCTCGACGGCGGACATGCATGTCGGAGGATTGTCATGGTCACCCATGTTGACTGGACTGTCGCTGCGCAATGAAAATGCCTTCACGCCTTCGCTGGGCAATAGAGAGGCCGCGACTGGGCAAAGGAGACGGTGGATGCCAGCAGATGGCGACAAGAACGTGGACCAATACAAAGCCCCAAGCTCTCATCCAGACCAATTGGCCCTCGGGGCCCTCGAGAAGGAGACTCATTTAAAACAAAGCAAGATAGCGAACCTCGTTGGGGGCCAAAACGAGGCTCGGAGCGACCTCGCGGACTTCTCCTCCATCCTTTCCCGTATTGGTCAATGGGTGGTCAGACGTGGAGGCAAGGAGGCTGGTCCAACCGCAGTGCACCGTAGATTGCCCGTCATGGTTCTTCAGCTCCAGCAGGCTGCTTGAGTTAATTTCGTTCTCCCCCTCCTCGATGCGACGCCAAGGATGCAGTTCGGTGTTCGCCACGAGGAGGATGCGACACGCTGCTCGTCATCGCTGACGAGAAAGGATTTCGGCTGAGAGGAGTGGTGGTCGCACCACCTGCGTACGGTACCCGGTTGCTCAGCTTGAGTTGATGGAGGAAGTCGATCCACGCTGTTTGAGTCGATGTTGGCCAGGTTGCTTAGTATGTTGGTGCCTCCCTTTCTCGCTCGGGGGCCTTTTCCCTTCTATGTGTTTATCGAGCGGAACCTGCATGTGCAGGTGCTGGTGCAGATGACCTGCAGGTTCCGTGACTGTATGTGAGACTTGCAGTTTCCTGAGTCCTGATCAGGCCGAATAGGAAGTGGCGGCCGAGACTGCGCCTCTCGTGGTATTGGGTAGCTGAGCTGGAGCCTGCAGCTTCGGTGCAAGCTTGTTCCAACGCATGCCGAGTCTTGACTTGGGCTTTCTCAATGCCAGCCGAGTTAGTAAACGATGGCCCTTCTCGAGCCTCGAAGAGACTAGATCTATGTCAGGACGCGTGCAGTCCTTGCTGTGGGAGGGAAAGGCGAGTGATGGGGTTCCGGTGTGGTGTTGGTGGATGATGCAGCCTGGCCATTAGCTCTGATCCTTCTTGTTGCAAATTTGCAGCGTAACCTGCAACATTCGGTGATGGGTTCTTCTCGCAACTGGCCGGTTGGCCCAATGGCAAGGCGTCTGACTACGAATCAGGAGATTCTGGGTTCGACCCCCAGGCTGGTCAATTCCTTTTGCTAAATTCGAGGATTTTCTTTTTGGTGGGTTTTGGTGGCTGTGGGTCCGCCCTAGACTCGGGCCTCCGGGTTCAGGGCTTGGTGTGCCGGACCCGCAATACGTTCGGTTGATCATGCAAATACTTGGCCCTCAGTCCTCTCTGTTCGGTATTACGAGTTGACTCTTACAGTATCGACAGTGGACAGACGACAGTGACATCAGTGAGATTGGCAATGACTTGACGCATCAAGTCCATTCGGCCCTCAAACCTAGAGAGACTGCTTGGACTCCTTGGCAAAGTGCAAGCTCTGCGTATAGCAGTACGATAGCAGCCCTTGCTTGCCCATCTCACCCCCGAGGCCGCTGTCCTTCTGCCCGGCAAAGTAGGCGCCGGGGTTCGGCATCTCCGGCATGTTGATCCAGACGGCACCAGCCTCCAGCCTCCTGGCAATTCTCTCGGCATGGCCTACGTCCCTGCAGTAGACGGAGGCCCCCAGCCCCGCGTTGCTCAAATTCGCTCTTCGCAGCACGTCTTCCTCGTTCGACCACGAGAGGATGGGTATGATCGGGCCTGTAAAAAGTACGATGGTTAGATACGGCTAAAAGTTGCAGAAGCTCGGACACGCTTACCGAACTGCTCTTCCTTGACGAGGACAGAGTCGTCAGGGGGTCTCGAGACGATGGTGGGAGGGATCCAAAAGCCCTTGGACGTCACGGGCTGATCGGCAGCGACGACGACGTCGTAACCGCTCTTCTTGCAATCGTCGACGATCGCGTTGACGACATTGAACTGCTGCTTGTTGGACAGGGGCCCGAAAAGACTCATCTGGGTGGCGCTCTCCTTGATGGTGAACGTTTGGCGGACCTCGTTGGTGAAAGCCTCGAGGAACTTGTCGTATATCGACTCGTGGACGTAGACACGCTTCGTGCACACGCACATCTGCCCGGCGTTGAAGAAGCTCCCAATGGCGACCTGCGAGGCCACCTTTCCCACGTCGACGTCCTCGGTGATGATGGCGGCGTCGTTGCCCGCGAGCTCGAGGGTTAGGCGCTTGAGCGTCTTGGCGCAGTTCGCCATGACGCTCTTCCCCGTTGCGATAGTGCCGGTGAAGCTGATCTTGGCTATGCCGGGGTGCACCGTCATGGCGACGCCAAGGTCGACACCGCCGTTGAGGACTTGCACTACGCCAGGGGGGAATACGTCGACGAGGAGCTCGATGGACTTCATCACCGTGTACGGTGTGAACGGCGAGGGCTTGACGATGACGCAGTTGCCGGTGATGAGGGAGGAGATGACCTTGATGTTGCTCAGGATCAGGGGGAAGTTCCAGGGGCAGATGGCGCCGACTATGCCAAGGGGAGCGTGGGTTGCGACGACCTTGGACTTTTCGTCTTCGAATGTGACTTCGTCCTCGAGATGGACCTTGGCTGAAGTGGACCTAGATTAGCTCGTCCTCCACCCCTAGAAGTTCTCAAGAGCGACTTACTGTAATACTTGATCTGCTCGCAAGTGTTGGTAATCTCTATATTCGCCAACATGTTCTGGCGTGAGGTTAGCCGCTGCGTCGGCATTGGCCGAAGTCATGTTACCCACCGACTTCCCAGTCTCCTTCATGACGATTGCCATTAGCTCCTCCTTGTGGGCATCGTAGACGGCGACCATCTTACGAAGGTAGTCGGTGCGCTCTTGGATAGAAGTCTTGGACCAGGCCTTGAGCGCTCTTTGGGCTGCTACAACGGCATCTTCGAGGTCGCTCACCGTGGCGATTGGGGCCTTCCACAGCGGCTCCTCCGTGCGGGGATCGATGCAATGGTGCTGCTTGACGTCCACGCGGCGCTCGCCGTCGATAACGTTGAAGAAACTCTTGTCAATAGCCATGTTGGGCTACTCGCGGATTCGGGAGATGTCGAAACCACGCAAAGACCGTCGGAAGCCAAGGAAAGTCTGGGTATATAGCCGCTCTGCGGTAATAGTAGGTTGACGTCCAAGCCGGACATGTCATCGGTCTCATCTTTGCCGACCAGCAAGACGCAAGCGAATCCCACGTTGCTACCATGTTCCTGCGGAGAATGAGGGGTTCCATCCAGTGGGAAAGGGTGCTGTTGGATGGTGTTCCGGAACTGGAACCGGGAGGATGAACTGGGCTGAACAAGGTTTGGCGGCAGTTGAGATGGGACAAAGGAAGGGCCGGACGGGAGGCCTGTCAGGCAATTTTGCATTTAACTGCGGGTCGTCGTGGTTGGAAATGAGACGAAAGGATGCTCGGAGGTGCTCCAGAGTTTCGTGATGACGCGCCGTTGCATGAGCAACGGGGAAGGAAGTGTTTACCATTGGTAGTACATACGGGATCTCGGTGAGAAGTTGTGGATAGATAGAAAGCCGAGATGGTTTAGAACGAGGTGAATCTCGGTGAGCGGTCTGCGGTAGGACCTAGGCACCCAGAATCCGAGCGGCTACCGGATTTAGAAGCTCACGTGCTCAGAGCACGAAGAGACACTGGAGTGGAAGATTCCGACGAGGCGGGAACGGAGCCGGCCGAGAGAGGGGCCGCTAGCAGTCGGCGCAGGGCGCTGCCAGGGGCAGCACAGGCCGCTAGGTGCACCTGACGACAGGCGGCACCCCGCGAATCCGACGATGCAGCAGCGCTGCAGCGGGGGTTATGGAGAGGGGCCGATAGCGATAAGGCTCAGTCACACCCCGCTAAAATCGCAGTTGCAGATGGCGGGGCCCGCTGATAAGCTCAAACATGGCACTTTTGATTCGCGGGAACTGGCAATCGCATCTTCAGTAAATGCCAGAGAGACACGCCCATTTTTGTCAGCTTTCGGCTTCACTTGGTATGTACAGTGTGACGGAATGTACCTCGCCCGCAAACAACCAGCGGGCGAATAGGGAAGTCTGGAACTGGAACGCTGCTGCAGGCTGGAGACGGTCCACCTGATACAGCGGCGGAAGACTACGGCGCACACAGCGGACAGCTCCAGCAAGTTGCCTAGGTAGGTAGGTACGCTGTAAACTAGCTACCCCTACTAGTCCCTGATCGGGGACACCTAAACTCCCTCCATGCCACCTCCGTCTCGCCTTCCATCGCTTTAAAGCTGCGGGGTTGTCTCGACTGGCCTTCTTGCTACGCGCTCTCCTTTTTCCAACTCTTTTCGCACTCTACCCGATTGCTTGCTTCGATTCCAAGGGAGGCGTATGACGATTTGTGTTCCTTGATTCTGCAGCATCCACAAGTCCCATGGCGCCCATCGCCGTCTCCCCCGAGAGGGACGTCGGGCCGTTGAACACGCTGACGACCGACTTTGACGACACCATCCGCTTCTTTCTCAACGGCACTCGCGTCGTTCTCGACGAGATCGACCCTGAAGTCACTCTTTTGGAGTATCTACGAGGCATTGGCCTCACAGGAACCAAGTTGTAAGGCCCCCGCTTCCGTCCTCTACGCGCCCGAGGTTGCTTTCACGTGCTGACGCCGCTCAGAGGATGTGGCGAAGGTGGTTGCGGTGCTTGCACCGTCGTCATTTCCCAGTTCAACCCCACGACGAAGCAAATCTACCACGCGAGCGTTAATGCATGCCTGGCACCCCTGGCCAGCGTCGACGGCAAGCATGTCATCACCATCGAGGGCATTGGAAACACCAAGCGCCCCCACCCCGCCCAGGAGCGAGTGGCCAGGACGAACGGCAGCCAGTGCGGCTTCTGCACCCCCGGAATCGTCATGAGCCTGTACGCCCTGTTGCGAAACAACCAGGCGCCATCGGATGAGGACATCGAGGAAGCTTTCGACGGCAACCTGTGCAGGTGTACTGGCTACAAGCCCATCCTCGAGGCAGCCCAGACCTTCAGCGTCGAGAGGGGATGTGGCAAGGCGAGGACGAACGGTGGCTCCGGCTGCTGCATGGAAAATGGAGACGGCAAGAAGAATGGCGGAGGATGCTGCATGGACAAGGCTTCCCTCGACGACCAGCCGATCAAGCGATTCACCCCGCCCGGTTTCATCGAGTACAACCCCGATACCGAGCTCATCTTTCCTCCGATGCTGAAGAAGCATGAGATGAGACCACTAGCCTTTGGAAACAAGAGGAAGAGGTGGTACAGGCCCGTCACCCTGGAGCAGTTGCTCGACATCAAGAGCGTCTACCCCTCTGCCAAGATCATCGGCGGAAGTACCGAGACTCAAATCGAGATCAAGTTCAAGGCCCAGCAATACCCGGTTTCCGTCTTTGTCGGCGACATTCCCGAGCTGAGGCAGTACGCCTTCAACGAAGATCACCTGGAAATCGGCGGAAACGTGGTGCTCACCGACCTGGAGAACATCAGCAAGGAGGCGATCAAGCACTACGGCGACGCCCGTGGTCAAGTCTTCGAGGCCATCTACAAGCAGCTCAAGTACTTCGCCGGAAGGCAAATCCGCAACGTCGGTACACCGGCTGGCAATCTGGTGACTGCGTCGCCGATTTCAGATCTCAACCCCGTCCTATGGGCCGCAAACGCCGTCCTGGTGGCCAAATCCCAGAGCCAAGAGACGGAAATCCCCATGTCCCAGTTTTTCACCGGATACCGCCGGACGGCACTCCCCCAGGACGCCATCATCGCCTCCATCAGGATACCCGTGACGGCGGCCAAGGGCGAGTTCTTCAGAGCCTACAAGCAAGCCAAGAGGAAAGACGACGACATTGCTATTGTCACGGGGGCCCTGAGATTCAAAGTCGATGACGATGGCATTATCACGGAGAGCAATCTGATCTACGGTGGCATGGCGGCCATGACCGTGGCGGCCAAAAACACCATGGAATACCTTGTGGGCAAGCGCCTTGCCGAATTGGAGACCCTCGAGGGAGCGATGAATGCTATGGGAACCGATTTTGATCTCCAGTTCAGCGTCCCCGGAGGCATGGCTTCGTACAGGAAGGCGCTAGCTTTCAGCTTCTTCTACCGTTTCTACCACGATATTCTTGCCACGACGGACGGCCCGGAACAGCACGTCGACAAGGAAGCGGTCGAAGAGATCGAGCGAGGCATTTCGGGAGGGCACGAGGACGCTGACGCGGCCGTCGCCTACGAGCAAGAGACTGTCGGCAAATCGAAGAGTCACGTTGCGGCACTGAAGCAGGTCACTGGAGAGGCGCAGTACATTGATGACATTCCTCAGATGAAGAACGAGTTGCACGGATGCTTCGTCTTGTCGTCCAAAGCACACGCAAAGATCAAGTCCATCGACTACTCTGCGGCGCTCGACATGCCGGGCGTGGTGGACTACGTCGATGTCAACGATGTCGAGAGCCCCGAGCAGAACCGCTGGGGCGCGCCGCATTTTGACGAGGCCTTCTTTGCCGAAGGTGAGGTCTTTACGGCCGGCCAACCTATCGCCATGGTGCTGGCAACATCAGCTTCGAGAGCTGCCGAGGCTGCCCGCGCGGTCAAGGTCGAATACGAAGAACTCCCATCGATCCTGTCCATCGAAGAGGCCATCGAGAAAGAAAGTTTCCACAACTACTACCGAGAGCTTAAGAACGGAGACACGGAAACGGCATTCAAGAACTGCGATCACGTATTTACTGGCACGGCCAGAATGGGTGGCCAGGAGCACTTCTATCTCGAGACCCAGGCCTCCTTGGTTGTGCCCAAGCCCGAGGACGGAGAGATGGAGGTGTTTGCGAGCACCCAGAATGCCAACGAAACGTTAGTATAATACACCCTCCCCAAGTCAATGCCGCCTGACTAACCCATCGCAGACAAGTCTTCGTCGCCCGTATGTGCGGCGTGAAAGCCAACAAGGTCGTGGTTCGCGTCAAGCGCTTGGGCGGTGGCTTCGGCGGCAAGGAAACGAGATCGATCCAACTGAGCGCTCCTTTGGCCCTGGCAGCCAAGAAGACGAAACGGCCATGTCGATACATGCTCACCCGAGAGGAAGACATGGTTACCTCTGGCCAACGGCACCCCTTTTTGGGTAGGTGGAAAGTTGGCGTCAACAAGGACGGAAAGATCCAAGCCCTGGAGCTTGACATTTTCAACAACGCTGGCTGGAGTTTTGATCTCAGCGCGGCTGTCTGCGAGAGAGCCATGTCTCATTCGGACGGATGCTATAAAATCCCCAACATCCTTCTTCGTGGACGCCTGTGCAAGACGAACACGATGTCAAACACGGCGTTCCGAGGCTTCGGTGGGCCTCAGGGCATGTTCATTGCTGAGACGTACATGGAAGAAGTGGCGGATCGTTTGGGCATCCCGGTCGAGAGGTTCCGCGAGATCAACTTCTACAAACCGCTGGAGCCGACACACTTCAACCAGCCCCTCACCGACTGGCACGTGCCTCTGATGTACGAACAAGTACTGAAAGAATCCGAGTACGAGAAGCGGAGGGAGCTGATCGGGCGGTTCAACGAGGACAACAAGTGGCGCAAGCGCGGACTGGCCATCATCCCAACAAAGTTTGGCATTTCCTTCACGGCGCTCTTCCTCAACCAAGCTGGCGCTCTCGTGCACATCTATCACGATGGATCCGTACTCGTCGCCCACGGCGGCACAGAGATGGGTCAGGGTCTGCACACCAAGATGACGCAGATCGCAGCACAGGCTCTCCAAGTGCCGTTGGACAACGTCTTCATCTCCGAGACGGCCACTAACACGGTCGCCAACGCCTCGTCCACGGCAGCCTCGGCGTCGTCAGACCTCAACGGCTACGCCATCTACAACGCATGTGCGCAGCTCAACGAGCGCCTGGCGCCATACCGCGAGAAGCTCGGCCCCGAGGCGACGATGAAGGACCTCGCGCACGCAGCCTACTTTGACCGCGTGAACCTCTCGGCACAAGGGTTCTACAAGACGCCCGAAATTGGGTACTCGTGGGACGAGAACCGAGGCAAGATGTTCTTCTACTTCACGCAGGGTGTGACGGCGGCCGAGGTCGAGATCGACACCCTCACGGGCACGTGGACGTGCATCCGGGCAGACATCAAGATGGACGTGGGACAGTCGATCAACCCCGCAATCGACTACGGACAGATTCAGGGTGCTTTCGTGCAGGGCCTCGGCCTCTTCACGATGGAGGAGTCGCTGTGGCTGCGCAACGGGCCGATGGCGGGCAACCTCTTTACCCGCGGGCCAGGCGCGTACAAGATCCCGGGATTCCGCGACATCCCGCAGGAGTTTAATGTGACACTGCTCAAGGACGTGGAGTGGAAAGACCTTCGGACGATTCAGCGGTCACGTGGTGTTGGCGAGCCTCCGCTCTTCATGGGCAGCGCCGTATTCTTTGCCATCCGCGACGCGCTGAAGGCTGCCAGGAAGCAGTACGGGGTGCAGGCGACGATCGGGGAAGACCGGGCTGGCGACGGCTTACTAAGGCTAGAGAGCCCGGCCACACCCGAGAGGATCCGGCTAAGCTGCGAAGACCCGATCATGAGGAGGGCGAGGGTACTGCCGAAAGAGGGGGAGAAGAGCTTTTTTGTAGCCATTTAGAAGAGACGCCAAGGGTACTGGAAGAGGGGTAATTACAGGAGTTTTTAGGGCACATTTACATGATGGATTGATGGTCTGCGGTAACTATTACTATATATACGCAGACGATGGTAACATTTGCAACACCTACTAAAACCTACGTATTTGCAAGCTGAAGGAGAACAATGCATCATCAGCAATACGGAATCTGTCGTAACAAAGGTGCTGCAGGACGTAAGCAGGTCCAGAGTCAGACCTACCCTGAGGGGGAAACGCATCACACGAGACTGCAGCGGTGCAGCTGATGTTGCTCCGCTCGTGGGACAGCCTACAGGGCAAGGAGAGGAAGATGGGATGACGACGGGGGGCAGTGTCGTGCTGATGCTCTCAGGTACCTTGCCGCCTATTTTAAGGGTGTATGTACCTGGCGATGCTCCTCCACCATGTGCACTTTTTTCTTGGTATCGCTATCTGCATGCGACGGTGGCATGGCCCGAGGTTCTGTAGAGCTATTTTCTATTTTTTGCAATCCCAGGTTGTCTTGTAGGGCTGTTGGTCTCCAGCAGCGTCCGTCTGTGCTCTGATCCTTCTCGCCGATGATATCATGCGATCTCTTCACCGAGGCTTAGTTGGTATCGTGGGCAGGTAACTTGCAGAGGTGTTTTCCGTCTGACCTAGGTGTAATATTGTTACCTTCCTAGTTGATAATTCGTAGCATAAATCAGCCAACAATGAGTGGCTCGTCCATGCCGCCCAGCCGCGCGCCCAGATTAACTGAGCCACTGCGCTGCACCAACAACACTGAACTAATAAGGCGTCACGCAGCTCACCGACCGTCACGGTGGGGCGCTCACTGTGAGGAATCGCTGCTCACAGGGCGCTCAGTGGTTATTAGCGGGCAGATGTCCTTCACCTTGCTGCCCGCAGCGCCCGGGATGGTGGGTGACCCCCCCGCACAGCGTACCATCCTTCAAGGTGACACCCCCTCCCAAGCAGCAGCTGCAGCCAGTACCAGCGTCGCAGCGGGCCCTGCTTGCCCTGCACGGGCTTAGCAGCTAGGGGGGCCAGCAGCGCCTTCCCTGCGCTGCTGACCGGCTCTGACCTTGGATTCGGGTGGCCGATCTGCCTGATGATTGATCTCTTCCCAACTGTAATAGCCGTGGAAGTCGCTGTGCAGCCCACTTTCCTTTGCAGCCATTCCGGCTTTGACTTTTCCGTCGTCGCCCTCTTTTGATTTTTTTTCTTGAATTTTCTTTTTTGTTTATTTTTCTTCTCCTTTCGCGAATCGTTCTCTTTTCCCCAGACTTGCTATTTTTGGGGGACCTCTCCGACCAACGATCACCCCGGGCTTCAGCTTCGGAGACATTGGAGAAGCGCGACGCAATTTACTGTGCCATCCCCTGTCCGCGAGACAACGCCACCCAACACACACAGGGCCTGTCGAGAACGCCGCCGCCTCTGGCTCACGATCCCGCGAAATTCTTCCCGCCGACCGAACCCTCCCGGTCCACACCGAAAACGTACCTACCCGCAACCCACCCCCCTCCTTCGACCTCCCCTTGCGATCCCGCGACGAATCGCCCCGCCGCAAGTCAAGCCTCGAGGAAGAGCTACTCTCCTCGACGAGCAAGACGACCCGAAGCTCACCGGCAACAGAGCGCCTCTTCCCACGGCTACCCGCACGAGACGGAACGCCTCGCCGTCGCTACTCCCGCCTCTTCGACCCTGCAAGCAGCCGTCCCACAGCCGCCCGAGAGAGTCGCAAACCACACACCGACCGCGGCCCCTCCCTCCGGCAAATGATCTGCGAACGCTCGTCTTCTGCGTAACCTCGAATGGTCCAATGGGACCGTAGAGCCCCATTGAGCTGATTCCGAACCCATAAAAAAAGAAATGCCCGCCATGGAGAAGAACGGCACCAAGGACCCCAAGTCCGAGTCGCACGAGGAGAACAAGGAGAAGCGCGACAAGCCTGCCGACAACAACGGCGCCAGCGCTGCTCCCTCCAAGAGCCCAAAGAAGCGCCGCAAGGTCAACCATGGTACGTGTGTTTTGCGCGGCTCGCGACGTCGTCGGAGCCTGTGCCCTCGTCGCCTCCATGATTCCGCGTGCTCGCGTGACGACTCTTTCGCTGACCTCATGCCCCTTCCAGCTTGCGTCTACTGCCGGCGATCTGTAAGTCAGACGGCCCTCCACCCGACGAACACGCGTAAACAACTCTTTCTCCTGGTCTGGACTTTGCGCATGGCGCTGGGACTATTGCCTGCCTGCTATTCTGCTGTGCCATGCTCCGCCCGCCGCCGAACCCTTGCCTCTGCATGCTTGCGCCCCTGCGCGCACAACATGACCACAAGCGGGAAGAAAGAAAGACAAGAGAAAAGATGGCTGACGGATAGTGTCTTGCTGGCTACGTAGCATATGACATGCGATCTCGTATGTAAGATCTGTTTCCTTCTGCCTTGGTGCGCACACGGGTTCTAGGGCCGTCCCTTGCGGCTCTTCCTCCCCTGGGGCTCCCCTCCTGTAACCACTCTGTTTTTATTCCGGCGCACCCGCTGACCATGTCGTGCTCCAGGAGCGACCGTGTACGAGATGTCTTAAGCGCAACATCGGCCACCTCTGCCACGACGAGCCCCGCGATCCCGACTCGAAGAAGGCCAAGAGCTCCCATGCTGCCTCCGCCGTTGACGATTCCGAGACGACGCAGTCCGAGCTCGCACGGAGGTCCATCGACCAATCTGCTGTCGGCTCCATGGGCCCGCCGCCGCCCTTCGACAGGAAGGCGTCCGCCTTTGGCGCTGCCGTCCTGGGCCAAGGCAACCCGCTGCACATTGTGTCACCAGTCTCCGGAATGCCGGGAAACGGCAGCAACATGAACCAATGTAGGTCCTTGCCTCCGCGCTACCCCTCCCGCCTCCTTCGTTTAGGCGCGGCGTTGGCGCTGCCTCGTTTCTCCTGTCTCTTCCTCCTGCGGACGCCGGCCTCCCAGGAAGAAAGCAGCAAGACGATGCGCAGGGCGGGCACGACACAGAGCTGACCAGTGCGCCTCCCGGCTTAATAGTCGCTGGATTCTCCGATGCCTGGTTGACGGCCCAGAACCACTACCACGACATGCAAAACTACCACCCCAACTACATGATCGCCCCCGAAGTAACTCACGAGTTTAACCTGTTGAACGACTTCCTCCAGACGAGCCTGCTCGATGACGGGGGCATCCTCTCCGACGAGTCCCAGAACAGTCCCGCCTTCAGCAGGACAGCGGGCGCCAACGACATGCTGCCCACCTTCGGCAACAACGGCAATGCGACTCGGACGGCCGCCGCCAACGCGCTGCAGCAGATGCTGCCGCCTCCGAACGTCGAGCAGGGCAAGGCGATATCACGTCCCGGGAGCGTCGTTCAGGGCGACAAGGACAAGGCGCGCGAGTATTACCTCCAGGCAGCGGATCCGTCGGGCAACGATACGCCAGAAGAGCGTATGGATCGCGTGCTCAAGGCCAAGTACGAGGCCGGCCTGCTGAAACCCTTCAACTACGTCAAGGGCTACGCGCGTCTGGGCACATACCTCGACAGCCACATCGCGCCGTCGTCCAAGCAGAAGATCCTGCGGACGATCGACCGGTTCCGCCCCAAGTTCCGCGAAAAGGCACAGGCTCTCACGGACATGGAGCTCCTGTACGTGGAGATGTGGTTCGAGAAGCAACTGATGGAGTACGACCGCGTCTTTGCGAGTATGGCGGTCCCGGCGTGCTGCTGGAGGAGAACGGGCGAGATTTTCCGTGGAAACAACGAGATGGCGGAGTTGCTGCACGTTCCGGTCGAGAACCTGCGTGACGTATGTATAACCTGGTGGTTGATCTGAGTTGCCCCAGCTAACAGGACCCAAAGGGCAAGATTTCTTTGCACGAAATACTCACTGAAGAGTCGCTCGTGCGATACTGGGAGGAGTTTGGAACTATTGCGTTCGATCCCTCCCACGATACGTTACTCACGGCCTGCACTCTGAAAAACCCAGACGACAAGGCGACGGATCCCGTCATCAACTGCTGCTTTTCATTCATGATTCAACGAGACAACCACAAGATGTAAGTGACTATAATTTTGCGCTCACCGAAGCTGTCATCTAACAGGAAACCTAGCCCCACGCTCATCATAGGCAACTTCTTGCCCAACGACCCAGTTCGTCCGTAATTCCTAGCATTGCAGGGGGGTAGGCTCGGGGGTAAGGAGAAACAAAAAATGGGTAGGCGTCAGGATACCAGGGTAACTCTTTTTTTGACTGCATGCATTTCTACCTCCGAAGTCTTGTGAAAGGCCAGTACATACGACTACAGCACTACTTTCATCCGCATTTTTCACTCTTGGGCCGACGAGCATGAGGCTGCCGGCGCGGGGGCGCGAGACCCACTCTTCGGGCCGTGGCCCCCACTTTCGCGGCCGGCGCTGAAGAGGAAAGTGCGTTCGTCCATGGACGTGCCTTCCTGAGGACGCCTAGGCGTTCACCACTCTCAGAATTCAACATTTCTTCTCTTACTTGATCCATACCTACCTTGCCGTCAAACTTTGCTTTACAGTCATCGGTCGCTTTTGCTTTTCCACCCATCCTCCTGTGCATGTTCGCCACTGCGTCCGTTTCGATCAACGCTGTCGTGTCGCCGATGAGAATTATCTGTTTTCGACAATGCCAAATGCTGCGAGGAACTCGCCCGCGACAGGACAAGATGGAAAGACTTCTTCCTTCACGGGTTCGTCGCGAGCAGCCGTCATCGTCCTCATCCCCCAGCTAACAGCGACACACATACAGTCTTTGCGCAGAGCCTCTCCAGACGCCTGTCCACCGCCATCGATCCTCCCTCGGTCGAGACGCTCCTCGCCGAACTCAAGCCCCAGCTCAACGCCATCATGACCTTCGCCGGACCGGTCAAGGGGAAGACCCAAAGAAACGAGCTCGACGTGAGAGGGACCGAGCTGTGGAACCGATGCACGACGCTCCGCCGCGAGGACATGCCCGGGGTGCCGCCGACGAGGAGTAGGCTCCTACTGCGCAGCAGGACTTTTGCGTTCTTCATGATTGACGCCGCGAGGTCGGAGCGGTCGCCGAAACTGCCGGACGTGGTGCATTTGATGAAGCTGGCGCTGAAGGCTGGGAAGTGGTGCATCGGTCAGCTGGACTTGAGACAGTTTTGCAGGTTCATGACGTGACTGACCAGACTAGACGACGGGAGTCTGAAGCTCGCGAGCGCCGTGTTCGTGAAAGCCTCGAGTTACAGCAGCGCCCTGGCCCAGCCGCAGCAGACCATGCTGGGCCCCGACGACTTGACCGAGTGCAAACGCCTAGAGACGGAGTACTACATCCTGCGAACTGCGCTCGTAAGTGGCCCCCGAAAACGGTTGCTTCTGGTCTGTCTCTGACGTCTCGTTGTCCCGCAGTGCTGGAAGGAAGACAACCTCAACGTCGCCGACTTCATGTACGGCAAGGCACAGCCCATACTCGAGTCGCTCGACCCTGTCTCGGCCGAGAAGATGGCGGAAGTGCTCTTCGAAATCGGCAGAGACCTCTCCAAGAAAGGCGACCTGACGCAAGCTGTGCGCTGGCTGGAGCGATCCCACGACGTCATCAGCACCCAGGACCCCGACCGCCTGTCGCGGGACGCGGTCGAGCTGCGCCTGTCCATCAGCCAGGCCCACATCCATGCGCTGCTGGGCATGGACACCCCGGAGGCCTCGCAGAAGGCGCTCGACCTCGTCAACTACATCGAATCCGAGGTCGGCGAGAAGGCGGTGGTACTGCTGCTCCGCCTGGAGCTACTGCAGAAGACCCCGTCCGAGGCGTTCGACGTCGAGACGTACGCCGACATCCTCCGGCGCATGGTGCGCTGCTTCAACTTCTCCGAGGCGCACTTCAGGCTGCTGCTGCACCACGCGCGGAAGCTGCACGACAAGAGCCCCTCGTTCGCGTCGGGCGTGGTGAACGGGATGCTCGGCGGCACCATCGTGACGGCGGGCCGCGACGAGTGGGTCGAGAGGCTTGTTCTGTTCAGGATATGGATGGAGACGAGCCAGAGGGACAGTATGGCGGCCGTCGAGGCGCTGGATAAGGTGTTGACCGGCGTTCAGGAGAACCTGACGAAGCCATTCGGGGCGTCTGCGGCCGTCGGTGCTTCGACGGTATGTCCACAACCACCCTCTCCGGAAGGAAGTTGACTGACATTTGGTCAGCTCATGTGGAAGAAAATCGAGGTCAACTACAACCAGGCATGTTTCGATATTGCAGATGGCTGGTGTCGCCTCGCGTTGCAACCAGTCTTTGAGAACGGAGGGCCCGCAAACAGGTCGCGACTCGGCAGGTACTGACTACCTACACGAAGCCGAAATGCCATCGCGCTGACGGCCGCAGGAAGCTCATACTTTGCGCACTAGGACAGAACAACATCGAAAGAGCCCGCCAGGCCTTCCACGAGATGTCAGAGGCAGCGCAAGACGAGCCGATGACGCGGTACCTGATGTACAAAGCAGCGATCCGGTCGTCGGATCACGAACTGGCGGCCGAATGTCTGCAGCTTGTGGGGTCAACGGCCGGCCAGGACCCGAACTTTCTCTACGCCTGCCTACTCGAGGCGCAAAAAGCCAACAACGTGGCTTGCGCGATGCAGGCCATGAAGCAGCTGGCCGAGAGGAACGAGTTCAACGAGTCGTCGCCCATCCACCTTCCTGCGTTTCTGCGGTGTAATATCCGGCTGGCGGTGTCCTTGATGGAGGCAGCCAAAGGGACGGACGAGCGCAGGGCTGCGGTCGAGGAGGTGCTGGGCATGTTCGAAGGAGGTAAGAAGACGGTCCCATCGACGAATCCAGCGTCCACGACTCTGACCGCGCTGGATGTGCAGCTTCGAAAGCCGTCCAGCGAGACCCGAGAGACCAAGACGGCAACCGGCTCTTCATCGTCAAAGAGCTCGACTGGTTCTGCCAAAACGCGTACAACCTCGGCGTGAAGAACTCAGACGCCTGGGACTTGTCTCAACTCGTTCGCCTGTTCACCTGCTGCCTTGACATCGCCAAACACTATCCCGCGGACCTGCCGTCAGAAGCCGCGAGCGACATCTCGTTCCGGATGATGTTCTGCAACTTCGTCCTCGCCGCCGCGCTGGTCTCGCTCGCCCGGACGGAGGACAACATCGAGCGGCAGCTCCAGCACTACCTCGCGGTCCGCAAGCACGTCGAGGCGTACGACACGGCCCTGCAGAGGCAGGTCAAGGGCATCATCGCGGATCAGCGCGTGGCCGGCGACCTGACGGCCAAGCTCGCGACGCTGCTGGTGTTCGACTTCGAGGCGGCCGTGGCGCTGAAGAAGTACGACGCGCTGGGGTACATCATCCGCACGGTCAAGACCACCCGCGACGTGAACGCGCTCAAGGCGATGGGGGATATCGTACTGAGGGGAAAGCTTTCTGGGCACGGTGAGCTTGTGCGAGATGTTTGGAACGTGTGTGTCGATGCTGACGATGACGGCAGACATGTTCTCCACCCTGGGCGTCATCGTCAACGAGATCTGGGAGCTGGAGCACATGAAGGGCGAGAAGCTGGCCAAGTACGTCCGGTGCATATTCCAGGCCGTCCGGCCGCTCGACGCGGGGCTGGGACAGCGGTTGATGAGGCAGGCGATTGGCATGGCGAGGGATTCGTCAAAGGTGGGTGTTTTTCACGATCTTGAACGGAAGCGCTCATTGGGGCAGACTTTTATTGACACAAACGCCCAGACATCTCATCCGTTCCCCCCAGAAGAGCTGGAGTGGCTCGTCACGACGTCCTTCAACCACGCCGTGGACGCGTACAACGCCAGGCAGGACGACGAGTGCAACTCCTGGGCGGACCTGGCGATGAACCTGGCGCACTACGCCGGCGACGACGGGGCGCTGGAGAAGACGCTGCAGGAGAACCGGCTGAAGCTTAGGTTTGATCTATGAAGGCCGGGTAGGCAGCCAGGGAAGCTTTTGGTTGCATTTGCATTTGCGAAGATCACGGCGCGCGGTTTGGTGGGAATTCGAACGGTTTACACCTCGACTCTGTAGAACATGCAATGGTAGCCGACATGACCCGAGGAAGCTGTATCGTTGTATTTCCTTCAGATCTTGACTCTGTCTAACCCCCAGTCTTCCCACCTCTTTGAGCAAAACTATCTAGCAGCCTGCATCCAAAATGCATCGCATAGGATGCGTCTCAAGAATACACGTCAAGAAGGGCACCAAGCGAGAGTATATGCATTCCCCGACCTTGCCAACCCAAATCCGTCAACCTAGCCCGACCCAAGCCGCAGCCCATCGTGCGCGTCGTGTCAATCGTTAATCTCGTGCCGCAGGTAGCTGTCTTTATGACAGCAGGCGGTAAATGGCTTAGCAGATGGCATGCGTTTTGCCAGTCTTACCCTGCAGTGAATGCTTTTCCTTCTGTGCGTTAAACAGTCAGCGTCATCGTATTCCGGGTGCATCTCTCGCGAGGGTGTGGACAAACTCTGAACTTTGGGTGGTTATGGGACGCCTTGGTGCTGTGGAGGTGGTGCTTGTGGATGAAATCTTGCTGCTTCTTGATGCTTTCCTGGTCCATCTGCTCGAGCAGGCCCATGCAGAGCTTGACGTCGGTGATGAGCGCGTCGCAGCGGGACTTGCTGAAGTCCTCGCGGACGACGACGCGGAGCATCTTCATGTCGTTGGTCTTGGGCGCCATGGTGTAGGCGGGCACAACCCAGCCCCTGACCCGCAGCTGGTGAGCGAGGGCGAACTCGTCGTATTCGCGTTCTTCGCTGTCGGGGAGACGGAAGGCGACCAGAGGCAGGCCCTCGCCGGAGCGCTTGGACATGATTTGGAAACCGAGCAGCTCCAGGGACTGGGTGAGGTAGTCGGCGGTGCGGGTCAGGTTGGACATGATGGCGCGGTAGCCCTTCTTGCCGAGGCGGATGAGCTGGTAGTACTGACCAATGACCTGCGAGGCGCCCTTGGAGAAGTTGAGGGTGAAGGAGGCCTGGTCGGCACCGAGGTAGTTGATGTTGAAGACGAGCTCCTGGGGGAGATACTCGGCAGAGCGCCAGACGACCCAGCCGACACCTGGATACACAAGACCATACTGGGGTTGTCAGTGAGGATTTGGAGTCGTTCTTGACGTACGAGACGTACCTTGTGGCCAGAAACGTTGATGGAGACGACATGGTCCAGACGGAAATCCCATTCCAAGTCAGGAACGACAAAAGGAGCGACGAAGCCGCCGCTCGCAGCATCGACGTGAATGGGAACGTCGAGATTCCTCTCCACAAGCAAGTCGTTCACAGCCTTGACGTCCTCATACTCACCCGTGTAAGTGGTGCCCAGAATGGCGCAGATACCGATGGTGTTCTCGTCGATGAGATTCACCGTCTCCTCGGGGTCGATGACGTAGCGGTCGGGAGAGCAGTAGACGAGCTTCTCCTCGACCTCGAAGTAGCGGGCGGCCTTCTCCCAGCAGACCTGAACGGCGCTGGACATGACGATGTTGGGGCGGTCGGTGCTCTTGCCCTCGGCCTGGCGCCTGTTCTTCCAGCGCTTCTTCATGGCCAGGACGGCAAGCATGATGGCCTCGGAGCTGCCAACGCACGAGGTGCCGACGGCGCCGACGCCCTCGCCGGCGCCAATGGGGGCGTGGAAGAGCTTGCCGATCATGCTGACGCAGCGGTTCTGGATGTCCGCGGACTGGGGGTACTCCTCGTAGTCGATGAAGTTCTTGGAGAAGGACTCGGCCATGAGCTTCTCAGCTTCCTCTTCCTGGGGTGGGGGTCAGCGCGGGTGGTGTTTTGCGGGGAGACAGGGGTGCTGTCACTTGTCATGCGGGCGGGCAACATACCATGTAGGTGGTGACAAAGGAGGCAAGGCTGTTGCGGGAGGGGAGTGGCCAACAGGTTAGACACATCGTACTCTTCGAGACATCTGGCGAGGGCGATGACCTTACTTGAGCATGGGGTTGCCGTCGAGACTGAGCTCGTCCTTGATCATGCGGTAGGCGACCTCCTTGGGCATCTCGTTCTCGGGCATCTCGCGCTTGGGGAGGTCCTGGTTGGCGAAGCGGGAGCCGTAGACGCTGGTGGTATAGCAGTCATCGTGGTCGGCGAGCTGCAGCTGGACCGTCTTGAGCTGCTTCATGACCTTGGACAGGCTGGCGGAGTCCTCGGAGCCAGAGTCGGGAGGCGTGGAAACGCTGGCGAGGTGGACCATTCTGAAGAACGGTTTGTGGTGAACACAGGTTATTCAGAAGTGAATGGAATGTGTGAGGAGGGGAGGCCTTCGAAACGGGAAGACGAAGGGCGGAAGAGAGGCGACGTTTATATGGAAAGAGGAAGCTGGAGCTGAGGCGGGCTGAGGCGGCGAGCTGAGGCGAGACTGGTCTGGTCGAGGGGCCAAGAAGACGAGGGTATTGGGAAGACTGGCGAGAGCAGAGCGGGTTCCTGAGTGCGTGAGGTGTGAGGGAGAAAGGGGAAAGCAGAGAGGAGAGGAGGGCATCAGCAGGTGCCAAGCTGGTGCGCGAGAGACGGTGGCACCGCATGCTGCCGGGGCAGGAAGCAACAGCTCGAGTGCGGCGCAGGGCGGCAGGAGCCTGTGCCATGATCATTGACAGCAGGGACAGGCCCTGATCGGGATAAGGGGCAGAGCTCCATTAGCTCCATCCCCGATGGCTGCGTGCCTGAAGCTGCTGAGTGAGGCACTTACCGGTACTCGCCTTGGACTTGGTACGTAAGGTACTTGGGTTGGTGGTAGCTTCCATTGCTGGAGGGGAAACCGACCTACCTAGGTAGCCCAGGCCCAGAGGTGGGGTGATTTCTAGCGACACTTGCCCCGACCCGAACCCGGAAGGCGGGGCGGGCCACCAAGGTGCGGTGTAGCGGGTACGTACCGCCGCGAATGAGCTACATCATCGACGAGGAAAGCACCCAGATGCTGAGCAGCTGTTGCTTTTGGCGGTAGGTATTCTGCTCGCCATTCTCATCGATTGTACCTGATTGCGAACCTACCAAAGCTACTAGCCTAGGTAGGTAGTCGAGACACCTCCCCGAACCGAGAACCCAATTGAAAGGTAACGGCTAGGTACTGCACGAATATCACTAGCTGGGACGGCGAGGCGAATGGAACTCGATATAATCCGCAAATCAGAAGAAACACCTCAACCGAAACGAGATGACTTTCTTATCCGTCCCGAGCCTCCTTTTTTTCAATCGGCTGTTTTCCCCTTACAGACTCTCCAAAAGCACGTGTTACGGATGGGCATCCCAATATCCCATCTCGGCACCTTACAGCTCCTTACCTCGGGAGGTACACTACCATACAGCCTACCTAGGTATCCTCACCACGCACTCACCGAGTCCAGAGGAGGCGGCCTCCTCAGGGCCACCCGAGTGAAGCCCAAGAAACAGCCAGACGGCTTTCCCCAGGTCCCAAGACGCGCTACGCCCAAAGCTTGGCACGGGTGGCCCACCCATCAACCCCCTTTTAGCGCACCCACCGCCCAATCGCCGCCCGTGCCGGTCTTCCGCTACAGCGGCCCTGGCCCCGGGCTGCCACCACCCCATCAGCCCTTTGCACGTCAATCGATCACTGGGGCCACGAATGGGGACCACCTGTCAATGGAGGAGCATACAGAGTCCGGCGCATTACTTCTGGATAACCCGGCTCGCATGCTCTTTCATTGCCTTGAAATGGCTCAGCCCCTACCTACCAGCTAGCATTGGTGCCGCGTAGGTTGTTTGGGGAGAGCAGCAAATATGGCATCCCGCCGTCAACTTATTTCCCTCACCGACGAAAAGCCATGACATCACGACCGGCTGTTCGTCCACGCGTCCCCGTCCCGATAATCACCTCAGCATGCCCATTCCCACCATTCCCATGCCCCCCCAAATCTCCGAGAAATGGCATGCCCATCCCCCTCGACAACCAATTCTCCCATACCAAGCAAGGGTTGCCTCAATCACCCCGTAGCAACCGTCGGCACCCATCGCCCATCCTGAATCCGGCCAGGTGGTCCGCACCCTATTCGTCCTGCACGACACAAAACATCCCACATTTCATCTTCATCACCCCCCCAGGAAGCCCACGGTCCGAACCCATCACCCTTGAACATGGAATCTATTCTTCAACCAGCGCCCGCCCGCACATTGAACCCCCGTGTCCGCCGTGACTGGCCCCCCACGTATCCCCCCCCCCCAAACAGAAGCCTCACCGTCCTGTGGCTCAGCCCCTACGAAAACACGCCGACTGTGGTTCGACTTTTCCCTGCTCTCGTAATCTCGGGACCACCACACCTTCTCTCGGTGAAGGAACCCCCCGACCCGGTCAGCAAAAAGTAAGAAACACACGTTACTCTCTCTCTCACGCTTCTCCTTTTCGGCCCGCCTCGCCCAACGAAGTTGTAATTCTTCCGTCTCGCTTTCACGAATCGCCAGAAAGCCTTACTTTTCTTCCTGTCTTGTAATCCTCGTTATGTCTTCGCTGGCTCGCCCGGCGGCCCCTTCATCCCGGCCTGTCCGGGTTCGAGTCGTCTGCTCACCCTTTCTCGCCTCTTGATGCTCGGTCGAATGCCCGGCGAGAAAGTCCGCTGCCTTCGGCCTCAGGCCCGTGGCCAAGTTTGCTCGGCTGAACTCGCGAGGCTTCCCGTCACAAATACTCGCCATCTCGCCCCGAAATGACCATCTTTGCCTCCCCTCGCTCATCACTTGACTGTTGGCCAGCTACCATTCGTGCTCGCGCTCATGTGTGTCTAGACCTCTGCCTATTTTCTGCCTGATAATTGGTGGCCCCCCGAACCGCAAGGCGGCCTCGTGTGTCTACTCTAACATGATGCAATGCTCAGCCGCCCTGGAGGGCGGCTCCAAGTCCAAGTTCGTGATTCCATTACCCAGTCGTCAAGCCTCCCTCGCCCAAAAGAAAACCCGAACACCATGTTTAATCCTCGCTGATGTCCATAGCATCGCCGTCCTGCGCCTTCGCCCGGGCCGCCGCGATCTTCTCCTCCCTCCACTTCTCGATCTTCGCCTTCAGCTCCGTGTCGGGGATGGCATCGTCCACCGTCATCGGCTGTCGGGTGAAGGGGTCCTTGGGGTCTGAAAGAAGGTGCTGCACGATCGTCGAACGGTCCACAATGTGCTTCGAAGGCAGGATGACAGGGTCCTTCATGAGGTCGCCCATGATGGGGTCCTCGAACTCGGGCGGGATGTCGCCCAGGTCCAGCTCCGCCTGCTCCGCAAGTTCCTTGGCCTCCTGGAATTTCTTCTTTAGTGCGTCAAACTTCTCCAGCTCTGTCGACTCCTTCATGCTTCGCTTCATGAGAATGAATCTAGCCTTGTCGAATGTTGCCGGCTTGTATGAGCGGCCATCCTGCGCGACAGCTTCGATGAAGGCCTGAGATGCGCCCAGGTTGAGATAGATATCCACAAAGTCCGAGAGCAGAATGCGAGGCTGGAAGTGGTACTTTTGGGGGTTGTTCACCTTCAGCTGGCCCATCTTGGGACCGGCCAAGGTTTCCAGGTTGTAGTTGAGCATGCTGGCCAGGCGCTGGACGATTTCGGGCATGGTGAATGCACTCGCCAGTGCAGACGTGAACAACTTCATCATCGCCAATGTCTCATTGGCCAGCTGCATGTATGATGTCGCCTGGCCCTCAAGAGTCGACAGCTCTTCCTGCTTCTTTGTCCTATCCTCGGCCGAGAGAGTGTTGCCCATCTCCAACTCTGCCTGGAGGGTGTGAATCTTGGGAAACTTGGTCAAGGCTTCATCAAGCACATATGTGGCATCGTTCAACAGCAGGTTGACAAATCGTACAAAGAATTGCCGGTTGACCCTGTGAATCGTTAGTACACTTCTGTGATAGATGCCTGGTATGCGCGACGAGACAAAAGAAAAGCCAGTGGGGGAAACTCCCGCCAGGGTGTCCATGCCAAGGCTAGAAACTGTGCACTGTGCAAGGAAAAGAAGAAACCAAAGAAATCAGAAAACCACTTACTTGCTCTCTCTGGTCAACTGCTGCTTATAGACATCGTTACCCCAGACACACTTGATGACCTGGAAAATCTCATATCGGATGTTGAACTTGTCGTAGAAGGCGGTATTGACACCGGTCGACTCGGCCTCGATGTAGAACTTCATGAGTGCATGAAGAAGATGATCGTTGGCAAACTTGCTGCCGTAGAGCTGGTCGCCCAAGACTCCCTTTTTGAAGTGCATGAAAGACCAAGTGCCCGAATAAAGCAGAGTAACCAGTGACGACTTCAGGTAGGGGTTCTTGATGTACTCCGACGAGCGGAGGAAGGCGATGCAGAGCGCGATCATCTCATCACCTACAGCCGAAGGCATGATCTGCGGCAGGTAGCTGGTGGACAAGTCAGAGAGCATGCACAACGGGGTTAGGAGGAAGAGAATCAACGTACCGGTAGACGAATTTGAAGTTGTCCACGATGTTTTGGAGAGCATACTCAGGCAGACATGAGAATGACTCGGGCTTCTGGGCGGGCAGAGGAAGTCTGTTACATGTTACTAAGCGTTCAGAGGGCGGAGGCGGAAGACATACTGAAGATCCTTATCAGGAGTGTAGGGGGACTGGCTGGCGAGACGGAGAAGCCAAACAGCGACATATCGCATGAAGCGGAGAGACAGTGCCTGCATCTTCTCGTCCGTGAAGACAGCCTCAATGGCGAATTTAAGGGCAATTGCCTTCTCAAGGACATTGGTGTGGCGTTTGAGAGTCAGCTCGAAAAAGGCAAGCCTTCCAGCGTCCTAGGCAGCCAATCAGTACAACGAGACACGGACGGCATTGGGGTGAAGACTAACGTTCATGAACTTAGGTTTCTCCGCCTCCATGGCAGCTATGCTCTTCTCGTAGTGCTTGATGTCACGCTCGAGAGACTTGAGCTTTGAGTTGGTAGCCCCGCTGCCGTAGTGGTGCGCAGCGAGATTCAGGAAGAACACCTCGGAGATGAAGTTGGATGTGCCTTCGGCCTTCTTCGCATAGAATGCATCCGAGGTCGCCTGGTCGGCGTTGAGTTTGGTCTCGTCTGTGATGTCCACTCTGGGGCTGCGTCTGAAGTATTCGACTTCAATCCTGTCAACCTTTGCAAACGTCGTGTCCAGGAAGGGTGAGCAAAAGTTGTCCAGAATGGCCGTCACGTTCGTCATGAAACCGTCAGAAGATACATCCTTGGGATCCACCTGCAGTGCTCGGCGCTTGTGGTTGACGTTGACGCACGAGCCGAACCAGTCGAGTAGAGAGTTTCGCGTTGCGGCGCCGGCGCGGACGAAGGAGTTGGAAATCGAGAATAGCTCGTCTTGGTGGACGCGCAAAATAGCTCGCAACGCTTCCTGTGACTGAGCTGCTATGCCCCTGTCAAGTCCTCGGGGGTTCGGGAAGTAGTTGAGTGTAACTTCAGTCTGCAGAGGCGATATGCGGAAGAAGGGGCCGAGGATGGTCTGGGTCTCAATGTCAGGGCCCGTCATGTTCTCGGCGGAAAAGCTTGGGTGTTGCGCCACAGCACTGAGCAAAGCTGGGAACTTGGTGTAGGTCATCAACGCCTGACATGAGTTAGCTGAGTTCTAGATGCGCGAGCATCCGCGCACGCAGTACTCCCTTCCCAGAATGAAGACATACGTTCATGTACGGCTTGTAATCTTTATCCATGCTCATGCCTGCCAACCTGCGGCTGATGCCGTACATGGCTTCGGCAAATACTACTGGCAGTTGGTCGTCCTCGGGGAAGCGATTGACGGCTTCCCGCAAGAAGTCCAGGCACACGCCATCCTCTAGTTCGAGGCCCCGGAGCAAGAACGGGACTAGGTTGTCGGGTCGTGTGCGTCTGAGAGACTGCTTGTCAATATCGTTCACGCAGCATCCGTCCGGGAGAAACTCACCCAAACAGGTCAGGAAGGGTCAGGGCAAACATGCAGTTGCTAACGCACAGCCGCTTGGCCTCTTCGAAAACTTCGCGCTTATCCTTCGCGGTCTCTCTCACGAAATTGGCGAGGCGGAGAATGCGCTTGAAGCAAGGAAGCAGGAAGCTGAGAATATGCTTGTCCCTTGGCCAAGCATTCAACGCCTCCAACAGGGCACTATCGAGGACGGTGGGGGTGAGCTTCAGCGGCAAATCCGACTCTGTCAGCTCCTGATTGGTGTCCGGCAAGAACGTAAGTTTGTGGCCCTGGGGGTCGGTCAAACGATGCGGGTCAACGGTGATACGGAAGATCTGGGCCAGAGTTCTGTCGGCAAAGTCGTCGAACGATTCCTCCCGGGCTGGGGTCGGTTTCTTGGTGACGGGGGCCGGCACGTCCGCCTTGGAGGCGCCTCGCTTCTGTGCGCCCTGATCGCTCGTGCCATTCTCCGACTTCAAGCCAAGCTGGTTGAAGGGGTTCTGCGGGCTCGATGTCGAAGAGGGAGTGATGTTGATCTTCTTGGTCTCCACCGCTGGCGCCTTGCCCTTGTCTTCGGTAGGTGTCGAGGAGCCGGAGGCTTCGGCGCTTGGTGACGAGGGGCTGCCCTCCGGTTTGGGCGAGGTTCTGGCAGTAGAGCCAAGCTTGGCCAGGCGTCGCAGGCGGATCTGTATCCAAGTAAAACAGTTAACCATGATGAATCCTGTGTTCGCGCAATTTCACCCTTGACCTGCTGGTCTTGCCCTATCTCTATTGCCAGCTGGTTCCGCGTATGCTGCCTGCACCAATCTCCGCTTGGCAGGCGTCGGCGAGAGCCGGCGCTGGAAAATATGGCGCCTCGAAGGCCGAGAGAATCGAGACAGGACGTATGGTTCGAGGGTCCGGTATCGAAGGGGAGTCGAAGGAGGAGAGACCGGAGAGGTCAAATTCGGGATTCGCAGAGACGGCGGGCGGCAACGAAGTTTTCGCAGGGCTGATGGGTCGCAATACAGAGGATTTGCCAGGGAAACCAGAGCAGGATAAGGGGACGCATAGGGCAAGCGGTCATCGCAGAGAGCGTGACTGGGGAAGGAACGAAAATGAAAAGAAGCTTACCTCGTTCATCGTCGCCGAGTTGGACGCCGCGGGCGTCTGGTTGTCCTGGTTGGGATCCATCTTGAAGACTCCAACCGTTGTCGCCGATATTCTCTAGCTCGGCTTTGAAGAAGGAAAAGAAAATAGACGAAGCCGAACGTGATGCAAAGGTCAAGGCTGGGGCGATAGCCTGTACTGAGGACGAGGCTGAAAGGCGACCGTGAGGCAGGCACTCGCGTGGGTAGGTGCAGTTTGCGGAAGGTCTCGCAAGGTGGGCTGCGACCAGGAGTCCAGGACCTCGCTTTCGTCGTTCAGGGTGTTTGGCGGGGAGTCGGAGTGGGCGGGCGGTGAATGTGGGGGCGTGGATGGACCTTAAAGCCACTCCCTGGCTAAATCCGACAGCGGAACGTCCACTGTATCTTGGTGGCAAAGTCCACCGAAAAGTGCCAAAAGTCCGCTGATGAGGTAAGACGTTGGGAGCGCAAAATTGAGGGCACCTTCCAAAGTTCCATCGGGTACTTATTTATTAATAAGCCACTCACGGCTTATTTCTGCTGCCTCATGCCAGGCACCCAACTCCGGTAGAGGAGGGTACCCTCCCAAGACCACTTCGTGGCTTTGGCCTTTCTCCATTCGAAAGGTTTCCATCCGCAGGAATTGTTTGTGGGAAAAAAAAACTTTTCGGAAAAGCTCTACATTTTGTAGCTTCTTGTTTGTTTTCTTCCCCTCTGAAACATGAGGATGCCTTCTGATAGACCTCGGCCTCTTGGGTCACTGTGTCGGAACACAGGCACCAATGCATGATGGTAAAGACAGCCAACAGTCTAACCAACTTCCAATCATCATCAACACTCTGGAATACAAGTACCTGCAATTCGAAACTACGCATAAGTGTGATAAATAATAAGACCTTCTGCTCGGACTCTCTCGACGGCTTCTCGGGAAGGGGTCTTCTGGGTTCAGATGAACGGAAGGATTGTTGTTTCACATCCAATATCGGAACAATGGAATGCAGCATGTCCCGCCCAAAGAATTTGCTCGCAGACCCTGACACCTGTCAACGGCCCAGTAGATCAATCCATATATTCATACTTGGACTCACTCCTGTATGGGAGTCCGTAGTCTTGATACATATGGATGCGCTCAAATTTCTCTACCACTGGCTTCATGTGCGTGAGAAACAATTTATTTTCAAGAGCGTGCGCCGGAGCGGACTGCCTCAAGCGTATTTCCGTTCCGTTCCATGTTCATTCAGGGGTTCCCGTCCGCCAACGCCAAAATTAAATGTCATACTGTACAAAGGTCAACTTCGAAGGGTTTGGTGGCCGAATGTCGGCAGGCCAAGCCATCGTGCAAAGTCATCAGGTGTCGAGGCACACTCGTGCTCGCGCCAAGCACAATGCCGTCATAAGCGAGGAATGCCATTCGAACCGTCACTAAGACGTCGCGAAGATGACGAGGCCTCGCCGTCGCTGTCGGAGCTGCCGCGCGTCCGGCTGGTCCCGCTGACAGTCCGATTCGCCAGCCGGCTGCGTTCGACCTCCTCGCGGCTCTTGTTCATGAGCCAGGCCATGTGCATCTTGAGGATGCCCAGGTTGCTCCGGATCTCTGTGATCTGGTCCTTGATGGGCATGACCTGGTTGAGCATCATGACGGTCTGCCGACCCTCCAGATCGGTAAACTCCTTCTTGAGCTCCTCCATGCGGCGTTCCATGTCCTCGTAGATGGTCATGACTGCCTCGGTCGGCTTGAACTTGGGCCCGCCCTGGACGTTGTTGAGGTTAAAAACGTCGTCCCACGAGATGCAGTCTCGCCGCTCGTCCTTCAACTCCAGGATCTGCCGCTCCTGCTCCTCGGTCTGCTTCTGCAGCCTCTCAATCTGTTGCTCCTGGGCCTTAACCTTTTCTCCGACTACAGCCACCACCTTGTAGATGCACTCGTCCTCGTGGCCCCCCAGTGTCTTCCGCACAGCGTTGTGTTCGCAGCCGCAGTCACCGTACTTGCAGGGGACCGACACCTCGGGGCATGTTTCTTCGTAGTGTTGCTTCATATCGGACATCTTAGTCATTTGGCCGCAGTCGGGGCACTTTGTAGTGTTTTTGGGGCATCTCTTGGCGACGTGGTCCGCCACGAAGACGGCCTCCATCTTGTCCTCGCAATACTCGCACTTCTGCTCAAAGTGCCAGCACTTTCCCGAGACAGCCATCCACTGTTCTACCCTCTTGTTGCACGTCTTGTCCGGGCAGTCTTGCAGGGTGTACCGACAACCTATCGCGTGCTTGACGGCCTCCTCCCGCTTCATTGTCTCATTGCAACCTCGGTCGGTGTTCGGGCATTCCACCACGAGGCTATCTAGCATATTGCTCAGCAGTCTTGACGTCTTGCAATCTTTCGCTCGGAACCTGGACCGGTCGATGGGACAAGTGTCGGAAGAGAAGAAATGGCGCTTCAGGCACTCGAGGCAGAAGGTGTGATCGCATGGCGTGATGACCGGGGTGATGACGGGCAGCTTGCAGATTGGGCAGACGAGGTTGTCATCGGGTTCCTCCGTATAGTTTAGGGCAGAGAAGTCGAGGAGCTCCCTGACTTTGTCGGGGCTGATGGCATGCCGTATGGCTTCGCGGGTAGCCAGTTCTTCGACAGGCCACTGTGTAGGGGCTCGCGCTTGATGTGCTGGGTCAGCTAGAAGAGCCGGAGAAAGCCGTTTGTTTATCGGAATCTACTCACGCGCCAAAGGAATAGGAACTCCCTCGACAGACCGCACAGCCTCCTCGACAAGGTTGTGCACAAGATGCGTGATGGTGGCATCGTCCTCGGGGACAAACGGCGGCTGCGACATGGCGGCGACGGGGTCGTAATCGTCGTGCTGATACTTCAATAGGGGTTAGGATTTACAAAATGGGATCATGGTTGAAAATATGATGGCGAAACAGGGCGTGACGACAGCAGGCTCGTCAGAGGCGGTGATGGTGTTTTCATTGGCTTCCGGGCGACGCTCGGAAAGTGTGAAGCTGTGGAGTTGAGGCTCAATACCTCCGTTCGGTACCTGGGGATACGCTATTACACAGACGTAGAATCGGCAGCAGTGACGTGTGACTTCAGCCGAGGGTTCGATAAGCCGATAACGCAAGGGAAACGGCTGCTAAAATACAGTTTCAAACATTGCGCACTGTATGGAGCACACCGTCCCCGCACCATCGAACAGCTCCCAGCATGGATGCTACTCCGTACACTGTACGACATTCTTCCATCAATCTTCGCCAGGAATGCCTCAGAACAACATGCTAGTTCTGATAATGGCATAGCGACTACGTTTCGTGCTCCCTACTCGGATACTATGCATTGCGGTTTGCCTCAAGACATCACGAATGACGGCATTGTATGAGGCTACACAACCTGAACCACAGAGCCACGCCGCCCTTGCATGCTCGCAGAGGCATCAACCAGTGCGGCTACTGTTACCCTCGAGGATTGAGTTCTCGGCCGAGTCACGATCAGTTACAAAGTATCATGACTGGGCCGGCAATTGCTGTCGTTCTGCTTGCGAAGCAGTTCTCCCCAAGGGCGAAAAGGACGACCTCCCGCTACCCTGAACAACAGTCTTGGCTGGAATATTGCAGTTGCCGCCGACAGAAGAACGCTGACGAAGGCAATCCCCGAAGCGTTGGCTTGCATACCTAGGACAAGGTTCGTCGCACAAGTCCGAATTGCCTACAGCAACGCACCCGACGGCTGACATGAGACACGAAGTCACCCAATAGATCTGCGGGTTTCTCCAGGCAGCCAGGACCCAAGCCGGCTCAACAAGCCGTCCAGCATCACGGAACTTCAGCTTCAGGCAACGCGATGAACCCTTGCGAATGACACCCCCCACAGTCACCAAACAGGCTGGTCGTAAACGTGCATGGCTAATCGCCTGCATCGCATCACCCGCATGTCGGTTGGGTCAAGATATTACGTGAGATTGCCAACCGGCGAGGAGAGACGACACGCCAAAGAGCTCCCTTTGTTTTCCGAGACACGCTCTGGGGGGGCTAAGAACCAACCTCACGGCGCTAACCGCTGTGGCGCGATGGAATGTTCGACTGGGGGGGACCCTGAACAACGGAGCTGGATCCCAGCAGGCCCAGCCTGGCTCGCGCCGTCTCGTTTCCTAACCTCTAGCCATCCAGACGGAGCCAGAGCCGGTCGGTCTTTTGCAGGACAAATGCATGCGGCGGTGCCATTGCAACCACCCGCAGCTCCTTCGCTCTATCCGCTCGCTGCTGGTCAGGCGTGCGTCGCGCGATCATGCCGGCTTCCTACTGTTTGGCTTGTCGCCTTGCGAGGCAATTATCAGAAGCCAACCGCCCTGGCCCCCAAGCAGCCAATGCGGTCACAGTGTGGGTGTCGTATGCGGGAGCTATCGCAAGTGCGTCAGCCCTAGCTTGAATGCCGGGGTCAGCTCAGCTCTGAGCTGGCGTCGATGTCGTGGAGGGGTTGGCCGCGAGCTCCAAGCCGAGCTCAGCTGCTCGTTGTTCCGCTTCATGGTTCGAGGAGCTATTTAAACCAGAGACTTGCCACGTTGGAACCTTCAGAGCGAGGTTCTTCCGCGAAACCATCACCACAAGCAAGCGTCGCGGTATCCTCGAGGCGCTCTACTCGGTGTCAGCTAACTATTCTGAGAAGATAGTTTCTACCATCCTCCCGCGCTGCTCTCTTTATTACCACCACTGATTGTTACGATTATCACTGCCGTCCGGCGCAGTCGTCTGTCACCGTCCTTACGGATACATCGTATGTATATTATGCTGTAGTGGAAATCGGGTCCTTCCGTGAGTGGTTGGCTAATACCCAACAGGGGACTCCGAATAGCGCATCGCCTTCTCTCAAGAAATCACGCCCAGCATGGCGACCTACGGCGACCCTGTACCGCCGGCGCCACCTGCCCCAGGCACCAACAAGCGCCCGAAGAAGGCCCCCCAGGAGATCCTCTCCGAGTTCTGGGACAAGTTCCACTCCAAGCACCCGGGCAAGGTGACCTCCGTCTTCCCCCGCTCCCTCTACGCCTCGCTCCTCCCGGCCTTCCAGCCCAAGGGCGCCTCCTCGACGCACAATGCCCAGGAATCGTACGAAGCCGCCGCCCGCGAGTGCCGAGAGAAGGTCAAGCGCATCGTCCGCGAGTGCGACCGCACCAACGAAAAGTTCACCGACCCGGACTTCGATATCGAGCATGACTGGGAGAGCAACTGCCTCAACGGGCTCGTTCGGGACGACGACGGCATCGGCAGCGGAGCGGTGGAGGATAGTACTCCAAACGTTACTGGCTGGGATATCAAGAATAGTCTTGACACCCTGACTGCGGCTCAAGTCCTCGGTCCCAACTCGACCATCCCCATAGACCCGACGGCCGTTAGCCGATACCTCGGGGATTCCGGTGACATTTTCAGCTTCGGCGCCTTTGCGAATGCCCCCAAGAACGCGAGGTCCGGCTCCGGCTCCGGCGCCGGCAAGACCAAAACCAAGCGCCAGGGCGTCCGCGGCAGCGAATCCTACTGGCCGGGGTCCATCCACCGCGTCGACTGGATCTTCGAATCCCCCCAATTCACCGTCAACGGCTACTCCTCCTCCGACATAAAGCAGGGCGCCAACGGTGACTGCTGGTGGCTCGCCGCCGTAGCAACCATCGCACACCGTCGCGACCTGATGCAGAAGGTCTGCGTCGCTCGCGACGAAGAATGCGGCGTCTACGGCTTCGTCTTCCAGCGTGACGGCGAGTGGGTGTCCGTTGTCATCGACGACAACCTGTACCTGAAAGAGACCGACTTCGACTACTACAGCGACGTCTACGACGCCAGCGGCAAGAAGGCCCGCCTACACCGCAAGCGCAACCAGACAGGCTCCGATGCGTTGTACTTTGCGCGCTGCGAAGATCAGAATGAGACGTGGCTGCCACTGCTCGAGAAGGCGTACGCCAAGGTCCACGGCGACTACGAGGCCATCTCAGGGGGGTGGCCCGGCGAGGGCGTCGAGGACATGACAGGTGGCGTCACTTCCACCATCGCAACGAACCGCGTCCTCCGTAAGGACAAGCTCTGGAGGGAGCTCGTCAACTCGGACGGCGAGTTCGTCTTCGCTCTCGCGGCCATGGGCACCGGTTGGGACTGGCAAAAGAGCGGCCTGGCCCTCGGGCACGCCTACTCCATCCTGCAGTCGCGCGAGGAGGTCGATGAGGACGGCAAGAGGGTGCGCCTCGTCCAGATCCGCAACCCGTGGGGCGAGCGCTCCGACAGCGGTGTCGGCGAGTGGAATGGTCCCTGGTCCGACGGCTCCAAGGAGTGGACGCCATACTGGCTTAAGAAGATCGGCCACACCTTTGGCGACGACGGTGTCTTCTGGATGTCGTACGAGGACATGCTCTCCACCTTCATGTACATCCACCGCACCCGCCTCTTCGACGAGAAGTGGACCGTCGTGCAGCAGTGGTCCTCGGCCAATATCTCGTGGGTTACGGGCTACCTGCAGACCAAGTTCGTCGTCGAGGTCAAGAAGTCGGGCAAGGTCGTCATCGTGCTCACGCAGCTCGACGACCGGTACTTCCGCGGCTTCGAGGGCCAGTACTACTTCGAGCTGCACTTCGTCCTGCAAAAGGCCGCTGTCGCCGACGGCCCCGCGCAGCAGGAGCAGATCTGCCGCGTGCGCCCCGTGCACAAGTGGGAGAACCGCTCCGTCAGCTGCGAGGTCGAGCTCGAGCCCGGCGTCTACGAGGTCCTGCCCAAGGTGACGGCTACGCGCCACGACCGGGCGCGCCCCGTCGAGGACGTGGTCAAGCAGTACGCCGAGCGCAACCCCCAGAAGCTGCGCCAGGTCGGCCTGCAGTACGACATCGCGCACGCCAAGGGCGGCGTGCCGGACGAGGATGACAGGCTCGAGAAGAAGAAGGCCGAGGCCAAGAAGAAGAAGGAAGACAAGAAGGCGAAGCGCAAGCGCAAGCAGAAGAAGGCGCTCGCCGTCGCGGCGAAGGCCCTCGAGGACACCGCCAAGGTCGTCTCCGACCTGGCCGGGGAGGGCGAAGACAGCAAGAAGAAGAAGGAGGAGAACAAGGAAAGCAAGAAGGACGATAAGAAGGAAGAGAGCAAGGAAGGGAAGAAGGACGATAAGGATGGCGACTGGACCGACGTCAAGGACTCGGACAAGGAGTCGACCGGCAGCACGGGTCTCAAGTCGCCTCCTCCCGAGGACAAGCCCGCCGCCCCCGGCGCAGCCAAGACGGGCGCCACCAAGCCGGGCGACGCGCCTGCTCCGGAACCCAAGAAGGACGAGGGAAAGAAGCAGGAAGCCCCGACTCCCACCCCCGCTCCCGCGGAGGAGTCTAAGCCCGCCGAAGAGGCCGAGCAGGAGCCGGCGAAGGAGGAGGCCGTCGCGGAAGAAGCGACGACGACCGAAGAGCCCGCCGCCGCCGCCGCCGAAGAGGCCGAGGAAGAAGAAGAAGAGTCCGAGTCTGAGGCGGAGGAGGCGGAGGAGGACGGCGAGGAGACAACGACCCTGCCGTGGAACGCCGTCTGCGTGCTCGGCCTGCGCGTCTACGCCCAGGATTCCGAGGTGTCCATCAGCCTCGTCAAGCCCAGCGACGCCGAGGAGGCGGCTGCCTTGACCGTCGAGGGCGAGCCTGCGGGCGCGACTTCCTAACGCGCGGGATGTGTGATTTTTATTTTTTATAATGAGGCAAATGATTAACGAATTGGTTCAAGGGGACATGTTTGGATCTGCCCCATCAGATGTATTTATTTGTTGCTACACAAACCCGCTCTCATGAATTCTACGATCATCCCCCCGAGTCCAACTTTTGAGGAGAATTCTCAGTCGGATTTCGTGCAGGCCAAAGCTTCGTCACTCTCTTCTCACCAGGTAACTTTCATTTCCGCTGCTAGTAAGCTGACTTCTACCCCTTAGGCCTTCGACCGCTCTTCAATCTCAATGAACTGCCTCGCGGAATCCGCAAACGTTTCCTCCGCCTTGGTAAACTCCAGCCCCAAAACCGTCTTGGCGAGCGACGAGTCCACGCCGTAGATGCCCTCAGGCAGGGCCGTCCTCTCCGGGTCGCCCTTGGGTATCCTCCCCGCCAGATGCGGCAGCGCCTCCCGGAAGATGTTGGCGATCCTCTGGTACGACTCCCCGCCGGGGCTCACCACGAACCTGTTCCCGCCAGCAGCGGGCGTCGTCGCCGCCAGGAGGTGCGCCCGCGCCACGTCGCGCACGTCGACGTACAGGTGCATAAACTGCGGCGGCACGGGCGAGGCCTCGGTGAGGTCCGGGGACAGCAGGGCGGAGTACAGCGTGAAGTTGCTCTGGCCCAGGTCCGCGGGGGACTTGAGGGCGGAGGCGGAGTGGACGGGCCCGTAGACCATGGGCGGGTTGATGGTCACCAGGTCGAAGGACGGTTTCGCGTCGGCGACGAAGTCCCAGGCCGCGCGCTCTGCGAGGGCCTTGCTGGCCACGTAGGGCAGGGCGGGGCTCGCGGTGCCCGCGGCGACGGCGGCCTCGACCTCCGCGCGCGTGGTCTCCAGCCAGTCCTTCTCCGTGTAGATCTTCGCCGGGGACGTCACCGGCGGGGCGGTCCCGTCGACCACCGCGGCCATGGAGCTCGTCACCACGACGCGCCTGACGGAGGGCGCGACGCGGTGCGCCGCGCGGAGGATCTCGACGGTGCCGTTGATGGCCGGGTTGAGGAAGTCGGCCGCCGAGGCGCCGACGCGGAAGTCGAAGGGGGACGCCGTGTGGAGGATCACGTCGAAGGGGGGCTTGCTGCTGGACAGGGCGGCGTCGAAGGCGCCGGGGGCGGTGATGTCGGGCACTATAGAGTAGTCGAGCTGGGACTCCGGGTGCGCGGAGGCGGGGAAGATTGCGCGGAGCTGGGACGCGGCGCGGTCGGTGCGGACGACGGCGCGGACCGAGTGGCCTGCGTCCAGGAGCTGGGCGAGGATGTGCTGGGCTATGAAGCCGTTTGCGCCTGTTAGCAGGACGCGGAGGGGCATTTTGGTATTCTCTTTTTTTGGTTCTGTTGGTTGTTGTTTTGGTTCGTCTAGCTTTCTTGAATATTGCTTCTCGCCGCTACGAGAATCTTTTTTCAACATGGAGGACATTGCCTTTTATAATTACTATGGATGTCCGAGGTATTCCTGACGACTGGGGGAAAACAGAGTTTCCTGGGATGAGGTTTCATGACTCGGGAGTTGCGGGAGCTTCCCCCTTCTTTCTGATGGTGGGGAGCGGGATTGCATCACTCACACACACTCACAGAGTCACACTTCGCGCCTTTTTGAGCTTCGGGGTATCTATCCCCCCTTTTGTGAGGGGTTATCTTGTCTATTACAGTTTCGGCCCACCTGGCATCGTACATGGGCGAAGAGATACCTAGTTGTTATCTTGTGAAGGAGCTCTCGTGGGTTTCGAATGCACTGGGTTCCGGAGCTCTTCCAATCCTTTGTGACGGAGACCGTAAAATGCCGTAGGAACAAGTGTTTCCCTGACTGTTCTCGATGCCAAGTCTCGAATCCCACCGGCAATCTGTGGGAGCCTTGCGCGGTGGGATGCAAGTGCCGTCTTATCGATGTAAATGCCGCAGGTTTCGGTTCAGTCTACCGAATATAGAATTACTCATCTGAAGGAAAGAAAGTTTCGGTGCTGTGGGAGGAGGAGGAGAGAAGCATAAACGTTGGGGTTTGGGAATTAGTAAGATAGGTTGCACGGTCCGGAGGGTAGGGCCGCCCGGGTCCGAAAAGGTTCCGACCGGTTGGCATCAGACTGATCAGCGTGCCGGAGGGATCCCCCACTTTTATTTCGGAGCCGAAGACCGGGTGCCGGAGTTACACGAACCCACACTCAGGACACACTTCTGCTCGCCTCGAACACCTCTTTGGGGGGGGGATTAGTTTCCGAAATATCCAGATAAATTTTCCCTTCGTTCGTCTAGTCGCCCCCTGAATGAGACTATTCTCGGCTTGGAGATCTGACTCAAGGTTGGATTTGAGGGGGACGAATCGTATGTCGGATGCACTAGAAGCTTTGGCGTATCGGAAACTGGGCGGCATCCCGCTTTGAGTTCATCCCGTCTCGAACATCAAAGTCGATGTCGCCGGCGGGTTTTAAGTGAGCACTCATTTTGCGAACATTGATGTTAATAAGAGGAGCTGCTTTCCCTTCGGTGCGGTCCGACGCCAGGGAGGGAGACGCGCGTATTCCCAAGCCGACATCTGAACCCTCAGCTGGACGATGGATTCTACAAAACCCTCACGTAAGCGCGACGCGACAACACCTTAAGACCCGGCGTCTGACGATACGATTTAGCTTCACGCGTCAGTGTTCGTATAGGGACGACCGAATATCTTATCGATGTCCAGAAGATCCCATACTTCGCGTCATTTACCAACTTTCAAGCCCTTTCCGGTCGCGAAGCCATCCACAATGAGATACCCTTCTTTGACACCATCCACTACGGCGTGGAAAATGGGTATCGGCACTTCCTCCGACGTCTGCCATCTGAGTTATCGGACTACCACGTCTTTTGCGAGACGCTTCAATTCCTAGCCGTTGACGTTCTAGGGGGGCGCAAGCTGGGCGAGGTGTTTAGTGATCTATGGAGGGGAAAATACGATTGGGTTGAAGAAAGAGGGGAGAAGGGAAGCTCGAAAACACTGGCACGGGATTCTGCGTTCAGACTCGTCTACCTCTTCCTCCTGGGCGAGTTTGAGTCGGACGTTCGGGACAGCAAGACGGCGTTCCAGGCCACCTTGTTTGTGATCTCCCATCCGTCCATCTT
>WIGM01000211.1:0-52317 GCA_014235935.1 Colletotrichum musicola | reverse complement strand
CGCACGCTATGCGACCTCGACCAGATCGAGTGGCATCCCCAGCAGAACTCGTAGGAGCATTTGATGCCTGCGAATTTGTTGGCTTCAAGTTTCAGATGCAAGCGCGATTGAAAACAGCCATTGGAGAGGACGGCACAAAAGGAGAAGGGGGGTTACTTACAGGTCATGTGCGAGCTGTAGATGTCCGTCAGTTTACCTGCAATTGCATCTCAAGGAACGGGAAACTTACCATCCAGCACTCCTCTCAATGGCCCAACCGCACCCCGGACACGCCTTCGTCGTCTGGCTCAAGGTAGCTTGGCTCTTTTGTTCTTCGGCCTTGCGTCGTGCGGCAACCGTCCTGGCGAGTGCGACCGCCTTCTGCACCCTCTCCCTTTCAGCACGCTCTCTGGCCTCGCGTCTCTGGAGATCCGCCTGCTGCTCGGCCATAAGACCCTGAGCCATTGCGCGGTCTGCATCCTCTTGGGCGCGCCTTGCTGTATCCAGCTCGTCGTGCTCCATCTCGATCCTGGAACGGAAGTTCTCAGGGTCCCGGAGAAGCGAGTCGTAGTCTTCGCACGTCAGATTCTCGTGCCAAGCCACGTTGTGAGTAAAGCATGAGCGTTGACCGCAGTGCAAGCAAGTGACGATGGGCTGGTCCCCGCCGCTTATGTGGAGCTGTCCAGAGCCGCAGTTAGAGGTACACCAGATGAAGTTCTCGGCTTCGGCCATGGCGGCGCGGAGAGCCAGAGCCTCATATCTGCGGAAACATAAGCAGTCGGTTTGGTCATAGCAAGAATGGGTACCCACCGAGCAAACGTCTCCTCGTCTGCGTACTTCTGGATATCCACATACTCAAGGGGCTCCCGGCACTCTGGACATTGGATCTCGGTCCACATCTTGCTGTTCAGGTCCGATTTGATCGACATCTGCAGGCATTGTAGGCATGATTCGGGCGGATGTGTGCACCTTAGCGTTATGCTAAGCCGGGGAAACTCAGAGGGGTCCCTCATCTCCGCACATATGGGACATTCTCTCGATCCTCCGAGATCATTAGCCGGCACCCTCTGTCTGCTGACGACAACATCTGTTGTATCGGCGGCTCTCTGATATCGCTGGCCGAAACTGAGGTTTGTTAGTGGCTAGATGCTCTGCAGGAAAGCTCCCAACAAAACGCCCTCCGGATATTCAAGAACCTACCTGAAGTCATCGGCCGCGAGGTCTGCAGAACGCGAGCCACCTGCCGCATCTTGGCTGCGCAAGAAAGAAACCGTCATTGCCTGCTCCTTCTGTTCGAGTAGGGTCAAGTACGGGTTGTTCGATCCCAGTACCTGAGAGGTAGACCGGGACCTCGTGGGCGGCGAAAGCGTTGGAGGGGTAGTGGCAGCTGTGCTGGCGCTACCGCCCGTCGATTGGGGAGAGAAGGGTGTCAAGTCGAAGTCCTCCAGAATTGACGCCGCAGTTGGGAGGTAGCCTCTTTGGGGCGGCAGCGATGGCGGCGGCGAGACTGCCGTGTCGTCGGCCGGAAGGTTCAACCTTGGCAGAGCTAACGGGACGTCAAAGTCGGCCATGATGCTGGCGCTGACGGCACCGTAGGAGAAAGCTCGCTCGGCCCCGGGAGTAGGGGGTAGCGGCCGCTCTTGGTTGTTGGTATCCATATTTTCGTAATCGTAGGGGAAACCTCGTTCGACCTCAGGGAAGAGGGATGTAATTGGAAGTTGCAGCCGGCCTGGCATGTTTGTGTTCGTCTCGGCTTGTGTCTGCGGCCGTTGCTCTTCTTCCAACGGCGTGTTTGCCCAAAGGTAGTCGTAGTCAGGGGGAGGGTCCAGAAGATCGTCGAACCGAATGCGGGAGACATTCGTACTCGAGTGATAGGAGGGGGGTCGCCCAGTCTGAGTAGGGGCAAACATTCTGGCTACGTAGACAACGGGGGCGTCAGGGACATGTCTCAGTGCCGGTGGCACAGGAGGGTTGGCGTCTGCCAGTTGAAGTGATTGCCGCCCGCGTTTTGCGTGTCTTGACGAGGTGGCACTTTTGCGGGGGGCGATCAAGGTGTGCCGTCGACAATGAAGCCTTCTGGCTGCAGATGGGACGTGGTGGGAGTTATCGTGTAAGAGTATCTGTGGCGCGGCGACACGACTTGGTGGCGGACGTGTTGAGGCCTGCGGGGGAAGCCAGAGGCTACTTCGTCGCCTGCGCCAACTGCTCCTCCTCCGCTCGCAGACGCACGAGACTGGGACGATGATGAGGAGAGTCTCGGAATTGACGAACCGCTTGACGTGTCGGGGTCGTTCTGGAACGTGCCGTTGCCTTTTTTCGTGAAATTCCAAGACGATCTGGTTGCTGGTAGGCAACTGCTCGCTAGGGTGGCCCTGTTTGTTGCTTGGAGTGGTACTCGGACCCTTTTAATCTTGCATCACCGTCCGAGCATATGGATGATTCGTGTTGGCCACGAGGAACGGCAGCAACGGTCGGGATCGCGATAGGCCGTTCGAGTTCTTTCGAGTTCTCTGTTGATCTGAAGTGTGTGAGAGGGACAAGATCAAAAATCCAAATCCCACTTTGCGTGTAAGAACGTAGGAAGCTAATAGCGACGAAGATGATGATGTTGCGTTTGGGGGCAATTGCAAGGGGGGAACAGGTACCTACATAGAAGCAGCTTCCCCAGGGCGTTACCGGGAAAAGAGAGAACGAAAGGATTGGTTGGACATTTGCTTCTGGCGGCGGCAACCGCATGACAGAACGAACTGCAGCGTCATCAGATGAGGCTGCAACGGGGAACCTTGGAATCGGAAGCCGTCGCAGCCCCAGTGGTTCACGTCCGAGTGGTTCATGGCATAGCGGCTGAGGCCGGGCTGCCCGAGTACCTGGGTACCTCAAAACGGGCAACCTTCGAGGCAGTGAATGAGGAGGCGGAGTTCCTGCCAATCCTCCAGGTACCTACTACACTGTACCGTTGGGTTCCACGGGGCCATTCAGGTCACTGCGCCTAGGTGCCTGAGATGGGCCCACCTTCGCTTCGCCTTACAGGTGGGCACCCGCCCCAGGCACCTCAGTGTCATGCCACCAACTCAATTCACTAGCGTACCTAGGTACCCCCTAGTCGTTCCCTGGAACAACTGAGGCCCTCCACTGCATGAAGTACTGGTACTTGCACCTTCCAAAGCGCCTACCTACTTCATGGGCTTGGAGTCTAGACCACGCCAAGGCAAACCGACCGCACTCTTTGAATCTGTGATGAGCTTGCCCGTTAGGATGGTAGTAGCTGCCGTTGCAGCTGGAACACCACTGATGTCCTAACTATGGTGCTGCGGTACCGAAGATGTATGAATGGTTTAGAAACAAGGAACAAGAGAATGACGGCCAGGACCGTCACAGGTGCTTGACAGACCAAGAGTACATGGCAGATGCAAGCATAAAATTCGAATTTACTATCACAGGCACCATGGCCTTCTATCATCAGTGCTCCTGCTCCATCGCCTACCTAAGCTGGGTATATCTGCTCCAGTAACAATCTCGTATTTCGAGGCCGAGTCTTCACCTCGCAAACGCAATGTCCGAAAACGTGCCTTGATCACCGTGGAGGAGAGGTAAACGGGGGTCTCCTAGCCTGCCCAACGGAACGGCGACCATCCCCCCGCCTCCGCCCGCTCCCTTTCGCTCTTGGCAGAGCAAAGGTGACTGAGAAGCGTCTGGTCTCCGTCCTTCTGGAACGAATCGCGCTTCTCTACCGGGCCGTATGCCACCAGCATCTGTTGCCGACGCACGACCTGCGGCTCCCGGATCACGTCCTTCCGCCCAACCTGCCGCATCATGAGCGCCGGCGCGAGGGTGCAAACGTTGAGCAGGTGCTCGTAAAGCGCTCTCTTGGTAGGTGGAGGATCCATCTTGGTGACGTTGAAGGCCTTGCGATTCTGCAATATGTTTCGGCAGTCAAGATCGTGCAAGTTGTCCACGAAATCCGGCGTCGACAGAAGCTCGCCCTCGGGACCCCACATGATGTAGGGGTTCATGTCGAAGTAGAAGTGGTGCGTCGAAACTTGCATCTTCTCGTATAGCATCATTGCAGGCTTGATGCAGTGCTTTTCGAACTGCCTGTGAAACGACTCCTCCTTGCCTCTTGCACAGAGAATCGAAAAGATGCTGGCGAGCTCACGCGTGAGATGCTCCACGCTGGCTGCCCTGATCTTCTTGAACTGGTGCGCGGACAAGATGGCGTTATACGCCTCTGCCGACCATGTGCGAATGGCAAAAAGGTCTACAATCATCGTCAGTGTTGCTTCCGAATGTTTGCTGGAAAAACACCCGTTCTTACCTCGCTTCGGCTCGACATGGTTCTGCATTGACGTCTCAATGAGAGTGAGCGTCTGAACTTCTGTTGGCAGGGCGCCATACAAAATCTTCTGGAAGATGTTTTCATCGAGAAACCTCATGATGATGGCGATAATGACATCTTCGTCCGTCTCTGGGAAATCGACGCCGTGGCACAGGTCAGGATGCATGCGAACCATCCGCTTCAGCCTGCCGGCTTCAGTGGGCCGCTTGCGAGCGTTCATGAGGAGGTCATCCACCCCTCTTCCGTGGTCATCCAGCAGAGGAGCCATAAGCTTTGCAACCCAGTCGGTGATTCCGTCGACAAGGTCGTCGTATTCCTGCGGATCTGTCAGTGACCACCAAGCAATCCATGGGAAGGATGTTGACATACGCGCCCGACCTCCTCAGGGGTGAGCTCTTGGCGATAGGGCTGGAGACTGAAGATGTGAGACTGCGCATCTCCTAATTGTTCCTTGAGCGACGAGTTCTCGACCTCCAGCTCCCGGACCGTTTGACGAGCCGAATTGATATCTCTCTCAGTCTCGGTAACGCTGGAGACTTTGGTGTTCTTGATCTCCTCAATCCTCTCTCTCATTCGATCGGCAGTTTCTTCTGCAATCTCTGCCCTCGCATTGGAAGATGCCAGCTTCTGTCGAAGCTCGGCGATCTCGCGGCGTAGGCGCAGCTCTTGGCCCAAGCCGGCATCTTTCTCGACGCGATGGGGTGGCTTCGCACCATCCTGCTCAGGGATTCTTTTCGGGGTGGTAGAGACGTCAGTTTCGAGATCGATCAAGTCACACTCGACGAAAGTGGATGAGTTCCTGTTCGACGCGGAGGATTGCGGGCGGGGGGCGGGACGAGGGGTGGGGGTATTGGAGAAACGGGTGGCAACGAGGCCTTTGGGAAGTGCTTGCCTTGGTCCCCGGCTCTGGGGTCCATTGCCGCTTTCAAGAACGGGTGCTGGCATATCGACCTTTGTGAATCCCATGGCGTCGGGCACTGAGCTGGTCTCTGAGATAGACTCCAAGCTGGACTCTTCGTCGACGACGTGACTGCTCTTGAGGACCGCGCTATAGGTGAGATACATATCCGCGAGAGAATCGTTCGCGGCAACGGGCCGGAAGGGCGTCTTCTCTGGGATCGGAGGAGGCTTGGAGCTCTTGCAACCCAGCGGAAAGATCGGGTCGTCGAGTTGTTTGAGATCCTCCATATTGGTTGACGGGGGATGCTGGGCGGCGGGAGCGGCGGAGAGAGGAGTTTGGACGACAATTTCTTCAACGTCCAAGTTGCGCGTTCGGGATGCGGAAGGAGCAAGTAGTTCAGTTGAATGCGAGGCGGAGGACTGCGGATCAGTCAAGGAGACGGCCAGCGAAGTATTGGCATTGCCCCGCCTCCTCGAGGAAAAGAAAGTCGCTTTCAAGTTCATGCTCTTTCCTTTCGCCAAGCAGCAATCATTCGAGGCTTAGCCAGTGTGTTCATCGCCCCTGTCATTTTTCAGGGTCGTGTGGTTCGTGACTGCCTTCCAGGCTGTCCGTTTGAGGCGGGGGCGGGAAGTATGGAAAGTGTTGGGCCTCAAAGTGATACGGCATGTTGTTGAAGAAAAGTACCTAGTACCTGACTTGCAGATGCGGTGCCTGTTTGCCGCAGCTACAGGTCCCCACACGAGCTGTTGAACACCCGAGGGGCCTCAGAAGTAGCAGTACAACAAGCTTGCCCTTGCCAACCACTACCGACCTAAGTCTATCATCGCCAGACGCATTACTTGCTTTGTGGGTAGCCTTTTTCCAGCCTTGTACCTTGAAAAGGCATGATTTGACTGTTTTGCGCTTTAGATCACTGTGCATACTGGGTAGGTAGGCTACAACATTTCATGGAATGGAAGAAGGCCTGAGCTAAGTACCCAGGTAGGTAGTATATAAAACGTCCTGCTTGTTTGTACGGGCTCCCCGGGAGGCCCCTGTGACCTACCCGATTAGGTAGGCGCGACGATGCGGGTCCGCAACGGCCATCACCTGAGACCTAACGAGGAACCCTCAGGAAAATACTATTGCAGCTAGTTTCGTGTACCTGCATAATAGACCTAGGTAGGAATGTTGGAAGTAGAAGACAGGGGAGATTCCGCACCTATCTGCAAGGCACATTCATCATCATCTTCTTGTCAGGACTATCGATAAATAGGTCATGTGATGCAGACACAGCTGCTTGGAGGGCCGGGATACGGGACTACAGCAATCTTGGCCATGGAACATACTGCCGAATTAAGCTTCGGATTTCTTGGGTGTTCGCCCGGACGCAGGGTAGTGTCCACTAATGCCGGGCGGGACAAGCGCTCGCGACAGTCCCCCTCCCTACACACCATCCTGGTACACTCTGTAAGTACTGAGATGGTAGCCAACTACATGGTTTGATTCATCCCCACGTGACAGAACCTGGTTGCAGGCCTCAGCAACAGTTGCAGCACCCCATCTTGGTGGCTCAAATCTAGCGGTCATTCCGTGTTCCAGTTGTATGTATGGTTCGTGGAGAGTGCAAAAGCTCGCGCCTTCCTCGCCGTGCCACCTCCAAATCAGTTTGAGTGGCGTTCTTGGCCCCACACAACCCCGCCGAGCCGCCCAGTACCTACCTACAGCATGAGCCGAACGGCTCTGCCTTGCCAGGTCCTTCCCTCCACGAGTGTCTCGGCAGGGAAGGGAGCTTGAAGGGCGTAGCTTCTCGCGGAAGGTACTCCTACCTCCGGTCTCCCATGGCTGGGTGGAAGTACCCCATACATCATCTTCCTTCCTTATGCCTTCAACGGCAGCTGAAGATGTTGAGCCGGAGCCTTTTGCTGCTCTTGCCGTCGCCATGTATCTACCTGAGCTTCTTCAAGGCTGATTCTCCCGGTCTGCTGACCTGACCCTCGCCCACCTAGATATCTTTCTTTCTCTGTCAGTGCCGAGCAGTTCTTGCATTCTGGCATCGCCCCCTTCCATTTCTTCCCTTCTTTACTGCCTTTCAGGTTGTGGTATCTCGACGCCAAAGTTCATATCGACTGTGGCGTATCTAGCCAAGGCAGGCAGAGTCTTCCACATAGGCATCAAAACGAGGCCAGCCCTGACTCCACGTCCCTATCATCCGTCCAGCCCTGCCTGAAATATTCTGTGAGGTTCAGCTGGACTCTGGAGTATTTTACTTGTCGCATTTCTTGAACTCTTTTTTCTCCCTCTTTTCTTCTCTTCGTGATACCCCGTCAGTTCCCTCAATATACCCCACAACACCTCCCCCAAGCGCATCATCATGGACACTTTCGAGAAGCTCAGCCTTGGCGAGAGCGATCGAAAGATCATTGTCGGAATCGACTTCGGAACAACATACTCCGGAGTCGCCTGGGCCGAGACTCAACGCTCCGATCGACGAACTGCTATCACGACCTGGCCCATAAGCAAGACCATCCGCGAGGGTGAGTCCTCCGACAAGGTGCCCACCAAGCTCAGATATGCCGGAAAGGAGGTCCAATGGGGTTTCTCCATCCCCATGAATGCGCCACAAGATGAAATAATCGAGTGGTTCAAGCTGTGAGTGCCCTCTATTAGATGCTAGAATCTTTCTAACCTGACCGCGAACAGCGATCTCGACCCATCCCTTCAGACCATGGGACAGGCTGTCTCCTCGGACGCCAGAGGTGGTCGTAACGTGGACAAGCTCGTCACCGATTACATCTCCGCCCTCGGTGAACATTTGCTCTATACCCTGAGAGAGAAGCTCGGTGAACAGGTCGTCAAGACGACGCCGCTGGAGTTTGTCGTTACGGTCCCCGCGATCTGGTCCGACCTCGCAAAGGACAAGACGAGGCAGGCGTGTCAGAAGGCCGTAGGCCTGGGTACTACCAATGCTCCGATCCACCTCGTCTCGGAGCCAGAGGCTGCTGCAATCTATGCCTTGCACGGTCTAGACCCGCACGGCCTCAGGGTCGGTGACACAGTCGTGGTTGTTGATGCTGGCGGTGGCACAGTCGACTTGATCTCATATACCATCACCGCTCTCAAGCCCATTTTGGAAGTCAAAGAGGCCGCTCCAGGATCTGGTGCGCTTTGCGGCTCGACCTTCCTCAACATGCGCTTCGCCAAATTTTTGAAGGCAAAGCTAGGAAAAGAAGAGGGCTTCGACGACGATGTCATGGCCGAGGCGATGGAACAATTCGAGAAAAAGGTTTGATTACCACGGCCAGAAGACGAACAACATGCGCTAACTTCGCGTAGGTCAAACGCCAGTACACGCTGGGCGCTGCCCCGAACGAGACTTACACGATCCCCGTAGGGGGCCTCAGCAACAACAAGGAGCTTGGAATCAACCGCGGTCGATTCGCCCTCAAGGCATCAGATCTGCAGACCATCTTCGAGCCTGTCGTTTTGGAGTGCATCAAGCTTGTCAAGGATCAGATCATTGCTAGTAACGTCCCGATCAGCGCTGTTCTCTTGGTCGGCGGCTTTGGCGCGTCCAACTACTTGAAGGAGCGTCTACGGAATGCGATCGATAGAAGCGTCCAGATCATGCAACCGCCCAACGCATGGCAGGCTGTCGTGCAGGGAGCAGTCATGAAAGGCCTTGCTCAGGTCTCTCCCGACAGACTCACGCAGGTCAAGGTTCAGAACCGCAAAGCCCGGAAGCATTACGGAACCGAGTGGCGGACTAGGTACGACCCCAAGCTCCACGGTCATCTCTCGGACAAGAGACACTGGTGCGGTCTTGACGGCTGCCACAAAGTTTACACTATGGAGTGGTTCATTCAACGCGGGGACAACGTTTCCGAGAACGAGCCTTTCTATACCTCTTTTGTCTGGACCGGACTGGTTTCGGGGGGTCGCATCAAGAAGATCAAGATGGACATCTACGCAGACCGCCAGGCCCGTCTAGCCCCTGTGGCACGAGATTCCAACGTTTCCATGGTCGTACACGTTGAGGCCGACGTGAGCCACATCCCCGAGCACAGTCTCGCTCGGCGTCGGGGAGCTGATGGGCAATGGTACTACGAACTGGCATGCAAGATCGAGGCAGTCTACCTGTCGGCCTCAACTACATACACACTGCTGTTCAACAGTAAGTCGCGTCTTGATTCGGAATATCACGAACATATGCTGACTGATTCCAGATCAAAGATACAACACGGTGACTGCTGAATACGTCTAAGCATATGGGAAGGGATCAAAGTGACTGATCAAGTCGTAAATAATGCCTGGATCCTGGGAGGCTTCTTATTCGAATAGCCAGGTGATTGTGTACTTATATAATAAGATGAGAGAGTGCTGCGTCTGTAATTGAACTCGTTTCCTATGCCAAGTCGCCCAAGGTCTGCAACTCTTCGCCAGCCGCGACAGTGGGAATGCTGCTTTACTGCATGTGGCTGGGTGATGGTGTTCTAAGAACAACAGGGAGCATATGTAGGGACTACAGCTAGGTAAATTGTTCAGCTTTTGGATCAGATACTGTACGTAGCGTTCTGTTCTTTCTATCTCCAGCAAGGAGTGTAATGGAGCTCCCTCGCTGCATGTCGACATTCAACAAGGCCCGACATCTTCAGGTATCAGTTTTACTACGTACTTCAAAACCTGTTTGGTGATCTGTTGCCGTTTTTGGTCCGGGTGTAGGAGACTGCTCTTCAAGGTCGAGGAGCCTGCGTGTCAGTACCGCTCCCCCAGCCGGAAAGCTGCCACGAGTCTAACTAGCTTCATCGCAGACATAGAAGGGGCGATCATAAAAGTCAACGACAGGACACTGACGTACACTAACGACATTACCGCGAAGTCCATGGGGATGGCTGTTTCTTTCCTGGGATTCGATTGACGAGGTAAGTTTCTATGTGACCTATGCTTGAGTGGATAGGTGCCAAAACCAAGGAGAAGGGCCACTAAAAGATCGAGGCGCTTGACGGGAAGCAGGCCCTGCCGAAGTCGGACGCCCGCGGGGATGAGTGGTTTGCGAAGTACATGGACCCCGCTGGGAACGTGTTTATGATGTACGAGGCGGCATTTGAGGCCTGAATTCTGGGAGCGACTGGGTTGGGGTTGTTTCTCACTGCGTTGCTCTGATCGTATACCAAATTGTCCAAGGTTGGTAGAAGCGATGACTCTTCGCTTCCCTACCAGAAACCTGTCTCTCTCAACATGACCTTCGAGGGAATATGGAAGGAAAAAATGAAACACCCACTTTAACTCAATTCCCGCCTGCTGGAAACTCACCACATGGGCGAGCAGGGAAGGTTCGGATCCTCGGCGGAGCTTTCGAGACAATGACAAGGGCGGCGTTCGTCGCATCCCGCCAGGAGAGCAGGTTGATGAAACCGTAGCCGTCTTGGCCGGCCCCCTGCTGGAACGTCACCTCACGTTTGGCTATACGGGGGATAATACCGCCGGACTAATATTGTTGGTCGATCTGCTGGATCTGTCATGATTAAAAAAGATCAGTCTTGGCCTTTCCTTTTCATCCGACTGTTGTAGTCACACTGCAATCTACTTTATTTCTAACTAGACGGTACCGATTAATCTTGGCGGGCCCATCTGCATCTTTGTTTCACGACCTTATTACTGAATATCTTAATTCGACTTCACCATGCTGTCCTCTACTCTCGCCTCCAGCTTGATCTTCCTGTGTGGCCTGGCCGTGGCCCTACCCCATCCCGCAGACTTCTCGGAAGTCGGGCTCGAGGTTCGCGCTTCGAAGAGCGTCAACCCAAACGCCGTGACGGGCACTACTTGCACAAACAAGAACGCGTATGGTCACCAATACTGAATCCTACTACTCAAATAGGGTCTCTAACCGCTGGTCCTCTTGTAGAAAGGTCGTCGAGCACGACGCCAACGTCGCCCTGCTCGGCATCTGCGGCGGCATCCAGGGGTCCATCCAGAAGTGCGGCGGCGCCCCCAAGAGCACGACGGGCCAGTCCGGGACGGCCAAATTCACACTCAACCCGACCGTCGCAGGCGCCACGATCAACGTGTCCAAGGGCCGCTGGGAGGGCTGCGTCCGCGCGGCGAGGGCTACCTGTCCTACCGGCACGTTCAAGTCGACCTGCAAGGGCGGCGCGACCCAGGGCGACGTCGCTTTTGTCCTGTCGAACCCGTGAGGGGGGCACTGGTGTCTCTCTTTCTTGTATCTAATTTCCTGCAGTCTAGCGCTGGTCGACGTACACAGATTCTTATAACTGCTGTTTATGCAAGTGATCTGGCAATCGCGATGTCATCGCAAAAGACCGAGGGACTCGTGTAGATCGTTGTAAACGATCACCCGCGGCTGCATTGCCCTAACCTGGATAGACGTACAACAGACGCATGACGTTACGCAGCGCTAACCCAACATGTGATTCGACCTCGTACTAGCTACTGCATGGCCCATTCTGACAAAAGAACGCGACGGTATCATCGGCGCGCAAGCCCGTCGGAATTGCACCTCATGATGCGGGGTTCTGGCCGATTGATTCGGCCCCAAACCGGGAAAACCGGCCGACGGCCAATTGCCGGCGTCCAACTCCTCCCGGTGCAGGGGTCGAATTGGCGGAATATTTTCCCAACCTCGTTCTCGGTTTCGTAGGTAAATAGAAGAGATACCCGAACTGCAGGCTATTGCATCGCCACGTCGCTAGGCGGATGTACGGCGGCTGTAGAGATTCACGCTAACTCACTATAAATACGGATAGGAACCGGATTGGCCAGTATGAGTGTGGTAGAACGTGCTAGGCTCGAGGGTAGAGACTCTCCGTAGCGTCCTTATCATCTTTCGTGTTGCTGTCAAATAACCCTTCGCAATGCGCTTCCTCGGCCTCCTCTGGCTGTTCATCGTCACGATGGCAGCCCAGGGTCAGGCGCAGCAGGTCAACCAGACCTTCCACAACCCCATCCTCCCCGGGTGGAACTCGGACCCCAGCTGCGTGTTTGTCAAGGAGCTGAACGACACCTTCTTCTGCACGACGTCCTCGTTCCTGGCATTCCCGGGGGTGCCGGTGTACGCCAGCAAGGACCTCATCAACTGGAAGCTCGCGAGCAACGCCCTGACCCGGCCGGACCAGCTGCCGGAGCTGTTCCGCAACTCGGGCCAGAGCGACGGCATCTGGGCCTCGACCATCCGCTATCACGAGGGCGTCCTGTACCTCATCACGTCGTACGTCTCTTGGTACGAGGCCTGGGGCCCCAAAATCCTGGTCTTCACTACCACGGATCCCTATGACGACGCCTCTTGGACAGGCCCGCTGCGCGTGGAGAATCCGGCGAATGACATCGACCCGGACTTGTTCTGGGACTCGGGGAAGGTGTACATGGCCGTTGCTGCAGGCATTTACATCAGCGAGATCGACCTCTCGACGGGCGCGGCGACGGAGCCGGTGAAGGTCTGGAACGGCACCGGGGACCGCAACCCGGAGGGCCCGCACCTGTTCCTCAAGGACGACTACTACTACCTCCTCATCGGCGAGGGCGGCACCGAGACCAACCACTCCGTGACGATCGCCCGCGGGAAGTCGCCCACGGGACCGTTCGAGGGCTTCGACGGCAACCCGATCCTCACGGCCAAGAACACCGACGAGTACTTCCAGACGGTCGGGCACGCCGACTTCTTCCAGGACGCCGCGGGCAACTGGTGGGGCGTCGCGCTGGCGACCCGGTCCGGCCCGGAGTGGGAGATCTTCCCCATGGGCCGGGAGACGGTGCTCTTCGCCGTGACGTGGGAGGAGGGGGAGTGGCCTGTTCTGGACATGATTCGAGGAACGATGACGGGGCCGCTGCCGCCTACGAACAAAGGCATCCCCGGCGACGGCCACTGGATCGACGATCCGGATGTCGTCGACTTTGAGCCTGGCTCGGCGCTCCCGCGGCACTGGTTCACATGGCGGCCGCCCAAGACGTCGCTATTTGCGATCTCGCCCGAGGGACACCCGGGAACCCTCCAGATCTCGCCGTCGCCGACCAACCTCTCCGGAACCCCGGACTTCGACCCCAAGGAGGACGGGCTGGCTTTCATCGCCCGCAAGCAGAGCGCCACGCTGTTCAACTACACCGTCGACGTCGACTTCCAACCCAAGGTCGCGGGCGAGGAGGCCGGCGTCGCAGTGTTCTTGACGCAGGTGCAGCACATTGACCTCGGCATCGTCAACCTCCCGACGTGCTCGGATGGGTCCCTAGTCCCGCGGTTCAGGTTCCGCGTCGAGGCGTCCGGAAAGCCCGGCATTGCGGTACCTGAGGAGGTCGTCATCCCCGTCCCGAAGGCGTGGCGTTCCGAGAAGATCAGGCTTTCTGCGACCGCCGTCAGTGATACTGAGTACGTGTTTGGTGCGGCCCCGGCGTCTAGGCCGGAGGAGTTTATGGAGATTGCGTCTGCGAGCGCGTTGATTGTCTCTGGGGGTAGTGGGCCGTTCTCTGGTAAGTACTCATTGTTCTCCATGGCTTAGTTCCTGTCGAAGCTTGTATACTGACACTGTAACAGGAACCGTCATGGGAGCGTACGCGACGAGCAATGGTGGCGAGGGCAAGACTCCGGCGTACTTCAGCCGGTGGCGATACACGCAGGTGGCTCAGAAGGTTGACCACTATACTCTCATTCCGGCCTAGAATAGCACTAACCAACCTTGAGTTTAAAGTATAAGTACCGGACCTTTCCGGAGTAGTGAGATCTAGTTCCTGAAATGTGATAAACCTGCGACATTTTCGGCGATGATATCCAGGGAAGAATGCCACAGGGACGAATGCAATTTTAGTTCCGATGGACGGCACCCAGCACGAACAGACGTATTTGATCACGGCCTTTGAGAATGCGAATACATAATTGTGTCCTAGAGGGAGGTTCAGTCGGGGTAGTCCTCAGCCCGGGCCTCCCTAGGTCCAACCCGTGATCCAACGGCCGTAGGTTCCCGGGGCGGTAAAGGAATCATCTGGTCGCACGCCCTAACCTAGATCCAACCAGGTTGTCACAAAACCCCACCCATCTTTCAAGTGTAATCGTCCTCCCTTCTCAACATAGCATCCAGGTTATTTGTTTCTTCACTGTCCCCAAGAGATATCATTATTGCATAGTACGTACACCATGGAATCCTCAAGAACAGTCATAGTGTGGTTGCCCAATGGGGATGGCCTCACTGCCTGTACCACCCATTTCTGGATTCACTGCGATATTTGTGATGTCGGCATCAAGGCCGCCCTGCCCGTTATCGTCATGCGCAACTTCAAGTTTTACAAGCTCGACCGACGCGTGGAGGAGTACAATGAGCTCGCCGAGTCGCCCGATAGCCACCTCCCGATGAAATTCTATCACCCAAAGATGGGAACCTTGGAGCCGCTCATGCTCTTCATGTCGTTAGGCAACCGGTACGTCAGCAAGGAAAACCCATTCAAGATACTCATCTTCGTGGACGGAGCTTGTTCCTCCAACGGCACACAGCAGGCCGCCGGCGGCTGTAGCTTCGTCTGCGAAAAGGGGCACTCTGCGAAATTCAGGCTTGAAGATCGCGGGCCAGACAATAAGCTCTACAGGCCAACCAGCAACCGTGCCGAGCTCCGTGCGACCCTTGCTGCCTCGGACGCTTGCCCCTGGTACAAGGACGGATTCAAAAGTATTGTTATGGCGACCGATTCTACCTACGTTGCCAAGGGTGCCACCGAATGGTCTCGTGCTTGGATAGAGAATGGATGGAGGGGCAGGGCCGGGCAGGTCAAGAACCGAGATCTGTGGGAGGCCCTGCTGCATCGGATAGAGGAGTTCCATAGCAGGGGCTTATTCGTAAGCTTCTGGTGGATTCCCCGGAAGTGGAACACCGTAGCCGACCGAGCGGCGAAGCAAGCCACGGAGGAAGACGCTATCGAGTGGTTTGGTAATATTGGTCAGCTTCCGGTCTGAACCACTGTAAGTACAAACTCCTTTCCAGCATTTGGTTTTTGGGCTAGAGGCTGCATAGTAACGGAGAGGTATACTGTATCAGGAGGTCTGATCTTTTTGGAGTGTATAGGTTGTGGAGAATTGGTCTTTATTGGCATCTTGGCTGGACAACTCTCAGGGAGGCAGTTGAAGCTTCACCTACCATGAAGCGTTACACCTCATGAGTAACATCCACACCAGCATAAACACTGTGATTTACAACGGAGTATATGGATGGAACAACATTGAATTCTCTAGGAGTACTTGACCCATTTTCGATCACATTATGATGGACGTTCTTGAGTTTAGCACGTACCTAGCGAATGATGGCATGCTGTTTGCTGTCGATAAAACGATAGATCACCCGATCTGAATTCTCCCTTACTTGCTCCTGTGTATGGAGTTAATCTTTCATCTCCTTATCGTTTTCCTCATTTACATGATACGGTAGTCGTTGCCGTCTACATAGGCGGCCTCGGCACACAAAGAGCTAGCCGGCTCCGAAATGGGGTTCCCGGCCCCACTGTTCCGGATGCTCCCGATCACCATCACGTCATCGTGGCCGCCACGTCACGAACAGTTACCAACTCCTCCTAAGCATCTGAGGCCTCAGCATCACAGAAACAACCAAAATTGACCCTACCAAGTCCTAGATCATTTGGTCTGAGTCACAGCAGAATGCCCAGCGTCGATACCTCTATCTACCCCCGCACGACCGGGGCCGCAGCCGACCTGGTCGCCCGGCACTCGGACGAGCACCCGCTGAAGCTATACGGCGGCTGGTTTTGCCCCTTCGTGCAGCGGTCTTGGATGGTTCTCGAGGAGAAGAAGATCCCGTATCAGTACATCGAGATCAACCCGTACAAAAAGGACCCGGAGTTCCTCGCGCTGAACCCGCGGGGCTTGGTCCCGACCCTCGCCGTCCCCGTCGACGTCAAGGGCGCCGAGCAGAGGCCGCTCTACGACAGCACAGTTCTCTGCGAGTACCTGGAGGAGGCGTACGACGATAACAGCTACGGGCCTCACCTCCTCCCCAATGGAGCCTACGAGCGGGCGAGGTGCCGGTTGTGGATCGACCACATCAACTCGCGCATCGTTCCGGCGTTCTACAAGTTCATCCAGCACACGCCCGAGAAGGAGTACAGCATCGATCAAGTTAGGAACGAGTTTCTGGGGCACATCAAGACCTTGACCAAGGAGATGGATCCCGAGGGCCCTTGGTTCCTCGGCAAGGCGATTAGTCTCGTCGACATCATGGTGGCGCCGTGGGCGGTGCGTCTCTTCCTGCTTGACCACTACAAACCTGGTGGACTCGGTCTTCCAGATGTCGGAATGGGAGGGGAGGATGGGGAGGTCTGGAAGCGGTGGAGGCAATGGTATGATGCCATCGAGGAGAGGCAGAGCGTCAAAGACACGCTGAGCGAGAGGGACGCATACATCGACGTGTACAAGCGATACGCAGAGGACCAGACCAACTCGGAAGTTGGGCAGGCCACCAGAAGTGGAAAGGCAATGCCGTAGACAAAGGACTGAGTGGTGTCGTTGGTTCATGATAGCCCACCGGCTGTCACTTCCGGGAGGGCTCGTATTTATATCAACAAGGAAAACACCAATCGTGAGGTTATAAGCTCCAGGCCCCTTCGACCGAAACCAAGGGTCGTATGTGTGACTAAGTGAAAGCGACGTGGTTCCAATCCAAACCTCTTGGCTCGTTCGACCTGCCGCAGGATTATCCTCAGATAAGCATTGAAGCTCAGCAGTGCCGCTCGAAATATCTCGTATCAACTGAGGTGAAGTGACGGCCGGAGATACATCCAGATACACATGTCGGTTTGGCCTTCCGGTCATGCGTAGTCCTCACGGAGGCGCTACCGGCCCTCCCAAACACGGCTCTACCCCACACAGACACGAGTCGGATTAAGCTTCCGATGGCGTCCTCAGGGTCCAGAACCAGTCTGAGCAGTGATGCTGCATACACACCTCCTATCTCTTGTTTGATAGTCAGATGGGCATCTATCTTACCCCGCTCACAACGGGGGGTATCGATAAGCTCGCAGTTCGACTCCCAACGACATCTGGTTGTCAAGGCTTGAGTTTCCTAGTCTGGTGTGCGCGTCAGATACTGCCGGGCTGTGTTGGAGGAAGCAGCACCGTTGGTCATGTGTCAGCGATGGAAGAGGAGTTCCGGCTCTGGCACCCAGGTTGTCACGATGTGTATGAAACATAAGAGAGAAGGGGCGCCGTCTTGCGTTGAGTGTGTTGCTCAGTAGAATCAACAATCAACAGAATAGCCTTCACAATGTCTTCCCGAACAATACTCCTCACAACACGAACTCCGTTGAGTCGCCATGCCGCTTTCGTTCTTTCCCAGAAACCTCTCTCTTCGAGGGCAAGACACGCTTCAGCAGCACCCCTCATCCTTGAGAAGAGCACCCAAACACCCGCACCAGCACCTCTATCTGCTTTGCCTACACCCGTCCTCCTAAGATCACTTCTCGTCTCAGCCATATCGTCAAAGCCATATCTCCTCAGCCCATCCCTCTCAGTATTGTCGTTCCTCACGAAACCCCACAGGGGGTTCTTGTTCAGCGTCGACCGCAACCCAGTCCTGCACTCTTTTCTCAAGGGTGTCTTTTACAAGCAGTTTTGCGCAGGAGAGACACCAGCAGAGACCAAGGAGACTATGAGACATCTAAGATTCATGGGATTCCGCGGAACGATTCTTACCTATGCGAAAGAGACTGTCTTCGATCACCGCACCAACGCTGTTCATGGGCTCGGTATCGAGGCCGACGACAAGAGCAAGCTGGGGCCGTGTTCAAATATTGAGGCATGGAGAAAGGGCGTGCTAGATACTGTTGACCTGCTTGGTGATGGAGACCAACTGGCCCTAAAGTAAGTGAACATCTCTCTGCTTACGCTAGAATAAACAACAACTAACATTCCTGAATCTAGACTCACTGGCGCCGGCCCAAGAGCGACCGCTGCCTTCTCCGCCGACAAACTGCCTCCCCAGCAAATGATGGACGCCCTGTACGAAGTCTCCTCCCGCTGCAAGGAGCGCGGTATCCGCCTCCTCCTCGACGCCGAGTCCCAAAAGTTCCAATGGGGCATCTTCCGCACCGGCCTCGAGCTCATGCGCCGTTACAACAGCAACGGCGGCCGCGCGACAATCTACAACACCTACCAGGCCTACCTCAAGAGCACCCCGGACACCTTATCCAAACACCTCGACCTCGCGAACGCCGAGGGCTTCACGCTGGGTCTCAAGCTCGTCCGCGGCGCGTACATCGGCTCAGACGAGCGCTCGCTCATCCACGACACGAAGCAAGACACAGACGCCGCGTACGACGGCATAGCGCAGGGCGCCCTGCGTCGACGCATAGGCCAGCACGGCGCGCCGGGAGGCAAGCCGTTCCCCTCGCTGGAGCTCTTCCTCGCGAGCCACAACCGCCGCAGCGTCGTGGCGGCGCACGAGATGCACCGCCAGCGCACGCGGGACGGCCTGCCGACGGTGCCGGTCGGCTTCGCGCAGCTGCAGGGCATGTCGGACGAGGTCAGCTTCTCGCTGCTGCAGCTGGGGGACAAGGGCCGCGGGGAACCGTCGCCGCAGGTTTGGAAGTGCTCGACCTGGGGCACGATGGGCGAGTGCGTGGCGTACCTCCTGCGGAGGGCCGTCGAGAACAGGGATGCCGTGTCGAGGACGGTGGACGAGTACGCCGCGCTGAAGGCGGAGCTGGGGAGGAGGCTGCGGGCTAGGGTGTTCCGGTCCCGGACTGTTGGTTAGATAGGCGAATAGCGTGTCTCTCGTTAATCGGATCTTTTAAGTCGATCGGGCGGGGAACTTGTTGGCTCGTGATTGTTTTCCGTATCTCGTGTCTCAATATCGTGGACCTGACAGCTTGACCGGAAGCGCTCCCGTTGTGAACTCCACTTCTCCACATGCGTGACCGGGAGGCTCCCGAGTGACGTGAGGAGGATGAGGGGTAGCTTGAGTAGCTTTACGTAGCTTGGTTGAGAAATGGTATTGACAGGACTAAAATGCTTCCGACCGGTAAACTTAGTCTTTGCTGTTGCGATTCTCTTTCAATTTCGTTGGCTTCAGACTGAATACCGAGCAATCAACATGGCAGACTTGGTAGATGTTACTCTGTGCATCCTTGGTTGCGGTACGATCTCCATCCCTGTGATAACCGTGCGAATGGCATTGACTTTGGCCTCTAGGAAACCTCGGAATCCCAATTTTAAAGGCTCTGTTTGATGCTTCCAACGCCGAGGGCTACTCCCTCCCCATCACCAAGTTCATCGCCTGCGTGCGAAGCGAAAAGTCGGAGAAGGCCTTGAAGGACAGATTCCCGAATGCCGGCGATAAACTACGCGTCTCGCGGGGAGACAACATCGGAGCTTTAAAGGAGTCTTTTGTGGTCATCTTGGGCGTCGACCCCGGCGACGTAGAGGCAGTTTTGATCGAGCCCGGAACGGCTGAAGCCTTGAAGGGCAAGTTACTGATCAGCGTGGCTGCCGGATGGACGAGGGGCAAGATCGAGTCCACGCTCTACGGCAGCGAGACAACGTACGAGAACACAGAAGGTCGGGCCTGGGTTGTGCGGACGCTTCCCAACATCGCCGCCATGGTTTCTCAGTCTCTCACGGCCATCGAGATATCAGATCCTCCGGTTCCTTGGCCGTATCTGGCTCTCACCGAGGCCATGTTCGAAAAGATTGGAACGGCGGTCAGAATCCCCCCGAAGCTTATGAACGCGACCACCGCCGTCGGGGGCTCGACGCCGGCCTTCTTCGCCGTCATCTGCGACGCCATGATCGACGCCGCGGTTGCCGTCGGGGTTCCGAGGGACCTTGCCCAGACCATGATCTTCCAGTCCATGTTGGGCACAGCAACTCTGATGAAAGACGGGCTGCATCCGGCTCTGTTGAAGGATCAGGGTACGTCTCCTGAGGGGTGTACCATGGGGGGCCTTATGGTCTTGGAGGAGGCGGCTGTCAGGGGCCACGTCGGCAGGGCTGTGAGAGAGGCGGTTACTGTGGCGCGTTTGATGGGAAACACGCCTCATGTGAATGATACGAGACGTTCATAAACGAAAGCAATTGTACTACGTTCTGCGTGAAATTTGTATTAATTCCCCTGAAATCGTAATATCCCGTTGGAGTTAATATGAGCCGTTAGGACGAGGTTTACCATAAACTTAGCGTAAGGAAACTACATGAATCTCAATCAAAGTTTGCAGATAAACATGGCGCTTGGTCTAAGACTCTCTTGATATTACTCTATCCTAGGAGACCACTTGTGGAAGAGTGACCTCAGCTCTAGATTCGCAACACAACCGACGCTAAACGCCGGAATGATCCTGATACACCGCATCACAATGGTCGAAGGGACATGCTCTCTTGTCTTCGCAACCCTATCCGAGAACGGCAGCTTCTGCTGCCTGTCATAGTAGTCCAACGCGATCAGGTGTATCGGCGACGCCACGAGCTGCGACATCACCGGCACCGTCAACTGCGTCAGCGTTGCCTTGGCGTGCGGGGAGGCCATCAGCCCGTCCGGGACGGCAGCCGACACCCAGGTCGGAAGGGTGAACGAGCCGAAGATGGTCACGGCATCTCTGACGAGGAAGGTGGCCGTCGCAGCCCTCGGGAGCTTGCGCGGCGCCGTCGAGACCGCCCCGGGAGTGCTACCGCCGGCGCCGAAGATCTCGGCGAATCGGAGGTCCTTCCACACGCCGAGGGGCACGTTGACGAGGAACGTGGAGGCAAAGGTCGCAGTGCTCACGGCTGCTGGGCCGTCGAACCTCTCGGCTAGTGTCGTTGCGCCGTTTGCCGTGGCGTAGGTCCCCGCGTACAGGGTCCAGACAATGGCTAGGGGCCTGGAGAGGAAGAAAGACCCGGGCCGGCGGAGGGCGGAGGAGAGCTGGGAGCGGAGACCTCGGATGAGAGGCCGTCCGGTCGAGGTTCGCTCGACGACGGCCCTGGGGGGTTGGGTTAGCGAATGACTCGGGATTGTCGCCAAGGCTCGGACGACTCGACTTACCGATCTAGTATTGTGACTGCCGGGGAGATTAAGAATGCGGAGATGGCTCCCGCTGCCAGGTCCCCTGCCAGTTGCTGCAGGAGGGGACACGACTGTTGGTTCGTGTCGGCCACGTCCTTTGCGGGTGCTCCTTGTGACATTGATGCCGATTTGTCCTTGTTTGCGTGCAAATACGACTCTTTCGTTGACGTGGGAAACCTGCTACTTATCTTCGAGATTAAACCTGTAACCAATTCACCTATTGGCATATCGTGTTATCTCGGAGACTACGGGAAGCTATCCAATTTTCACGAAGACTTTTGCTTAACGTCTCTACAACAGATTGACATCCGCATTGAGTTCTTGATCTTATGTTATTCAATCCAGCAGTTACTTTATCTCAGTCCGCAGACGGATTTTCTCAAAAGCCGGAAAAACATGTGTAATAGATACATGATTAGAACAACCAGACAACGGCTCGTGAGCCGTTCACCAAGCTCTGAAGATGACGGCGATACGATGATACGCAGCTGTAACCACGCATCACGAGCCGCCGGAGCCCAGACCCCAACCGCCAGTATCTGCGGGGAGCGGCGGGGACCCTGCATGCATTGATATCGGCAGGACGTCCGGCGCGGGGTCAGGCCGGGATCCGCCCCGTCCGATTTCGGCTTCAAGCACAGAATGACATCGATCTGCGACGTGATTGAACAATGCCAATGGAGCTCTCTCGGGACCACGGCCGGGACAGCTACTATCAAATAGGACGAGAATGTTGTAAAGCTGTGGAAATTGCTATGTCTGCAGTACTCCCATTCACATCATCGTGTCTAAACGTACCTTGGGTCAATCAAGAATATCCTCGTCGGCCCTCTCATTCCGGTTCTTCACAGCAACACCATCTTCATCTTACACACGTACTTTCACAGAAACAATGCAGGTAGCAAGCATCATCAGAGCCGCGAGGCCCGCGAGGTCATTGAGGCTAGGACTCCGCCCCGTCTCAGTTCCCGTCGCTCTTCAACAAACCAGAGCAAAGTCTACCGCCCCCTTCAGACTACCAGACGCCAGAAATGAGCCCAACGTGAGTTCCGTCAGCGTCTAACAAGGCAAATCTGTGGCTGATGTGATCCTCTCCAGCCAGTATACAAGAAGGGCTCCCCGGAGCGCGCAAAGCTGGAGCAGGCCCTCACCAAGCTGCGGTCGAGCCTCCCGGCAAGGAGCGACCTCTTCTACAATGGTCAGGTCCAGACTGCCGCGAAGTCCTTCAACACCGTCATGCCCTCCGAACACGCCACGGCGTTTTCCAACTTCCCCCTCGCGTCGAAAGAACAGGTTGCCGCCGCCATCGAGTCGGCGCTGGAGGCCAAGAAGAGCTGGGAGAACACGCCCTTTGTCGACAGGGCGGCGATCTTCCTGAGGGCGGCAGAGCTTGTCGTGACCAAGTATAGATACGACCTCATCGCGGCGACGATGCTGGGCCAGGGCAAGAACATGTGGCAGGGCGAGATCGACGCCGCGGCCGAGCTGGCCGACTTCTTCAGGCTCAATTGCAACTTCGCCGCCGAGATCTTGGAAAAGCAGCCCACCAGGGGTTCTGATGGCATGTGGAGGTGAGTCTAAGAGAGAGCCGATTACGTCAAGGGAGATCAAGGCAATTCTAACACAAAACCCAGTCGTCTGGAGTGGCGTCCTCTCGAGGGCTTTGTCTACGCCATCTCCCCCTTCAACTTCACCGCCATCGGCGGCAACCTAATCTCCGGCCCCGCGTTGATGGGCAACGTGGTGCTCTGGAAGCCGTCCCCCAGCAACATCTACGCCAGCCAGCTGGTCTACAACATCCTCCTGGAGGCCGGCCTACCCCCGAACGTGATCCAGTTCGTCCCCGGCGACGCCGAGGAGGTCACCGACGTCGCCCTCGCGCACCGCGACTTCGCCGGCCTCAACTTCGTCGGCTCCTCGGACGTCTTCCGCTCCCTGTACGCTAAGATCGGCGAGGGTATCGGCAAGAAGACCTACCGCGAGTTCCCCCGCGTCGTGGGCGAGACCAGCGGCAAGAACTTCCACCTCGTCCACCCCTCCGCCGACCTCGACAGCGCCGTCCTGCACACTCTCCGCGGCGCCTTCGAGTACCAGGGCCAGAAGTGCTCCGCCACCTCCCGCGTCTACCTCCCCGAGTCCAAGGCCGACGAGTTCCTGTCCAAGCTGGCGGACAACGTCAAGAAGATCACCATCGGCAGCCCTGACGGCAAGCTGGACGCCTTCATGGGCCCCGTCATCCACGAGCGCTCGTTCGAGAAGATCAAGCGCGTCATTGACGAGAGCAACAAGGACTCCTCGCTGAAGCTGATCGTCGGTGGCACCTATGACGGATCCGAGGGGTACTACGTCAACCCGACTGTCTACCTCGCCGACTCTCCCGACCACCGCCTCTTCCACGAGGAGATCTTCGGCCCCGTGCTGGCTGTCTCGACCTACCCCGACGCGGAGTGGTCCTCCACCCTTCAGAAGGTTGACCAGGGTGGTGGCGGCTTTGCGCTTACCGGTGCTGTGTTCGCCAACGACCGCCGCGCCATTCGCGAGGCGGAGGACGCTCTGCGCTACTCTGCCGGCAACTTCTATATCAGTAAGCCCCCTCTCCTAGTGTTTGTCAGGTTTTGGAACGCAAAACTAACTAAATATTTTTTCAGACTGCAAGACCACTGCCGCCTTGATCGGACAGCAGTCCTTCGGCGGTGCCCGCGCCTCCGGTACCAACGACAAGGCCGGCAGCGCAGACGTCATGAGGCGCTTCACGAGCCCGAGACTGATCAAGGAGGAGTTCTTCCCCCTGACCGAGTTCCTGTACCCTAGCAACAAGTAGATTTGTACGAGTCAACGAGGATAAAACGGTATTGTGGCGAGGTTCTTCATGCCGGGCACATCAGGCGATATTACTGCCTGTTCTGGTTCAATATTGCGATCCACAACTTCTCGCGTAGACGGCTAGTTAGAGGCGTTAACACATGAAAATTGCATATTTATATTGACATGGCATTGAATGTCGAATTTGTTGACGGTAACTATGATTAGTAGACTGACTATCAATCATTATGACGAAAAGGCCCGACAGTTGTAAATATCATTAAGGCCAAGAAACCTTCCAGAACCAGCAGCCTAGGCGAAGATCGATCAATCTGAAAACTAGATATCCACCTCGGATCGGCATCGGGTCTGACCCGTCATTCAACGTGAGAAATCATAGTGGACGTCGCTATGGTTAACCTCGCCGGCTTCATTAACAGATTCAACTCCACCAGGACACAACCAGCTGCAAGACCGCAGGAAAGTACAGCTTCCAGGAACACGCATGTGGGCCATTCGCGAGTTGGCGCGATAAATAAAGAACAATGGGATAAGGTGTAACGAGTTTCCTGGAGAAATTCGGAAGAAAAACAGAAGGGTTGACGAGCGCGACATGACTTGATGAGATGGCCATTCTCTACACGGTGAGATTACAGATAGCCTGTACACGAAATGCCTGGTAACGGTCCGAGAAGTCGTAGTTTCCGGATACTGGCAAGAGACTGCAAAACTCCCACCCTTGCCGAAGGATCCCGCTCGAAGCCCGGCACGATGCCCACAGATTCCGCCTCCTGCCCGTCATGTGGGGCCCGGCGTACGGAGCTTGATTTACGGCCGCAACACTGAACCTTCCGTCCCTGATTTACCCCAGGAGTCTCTTTCGAGTGGGCCAGCGTGGATTATCTTAACGATGTGACGTCAGGTTTCAAGGGTAGACAACTTGTCCCAGCTTCTCGCTTTTGTTAATCCTTGCAGCTGACCCGTCGCCGTCAGCTGATGTCTACAGGCTCCTCTCTCTCTCTCTCTCTCTCTCTCTCTCTCTCTCATATGCATTATCGGCTGTCCAGCCGAATCCATGGCACTCCACAATCAGTAATGATGCCTGCAAGATCAGGTACCTACTGCCTCTCAACGGAACACATCGGCAAGCAGTCTTTCCGACGGAAGACATCGGGTCGACCTCCCGACCCCTGCGCCGAGACCCCACACCGGCCGATTCACCCAATCATGTTCGATGTCTCACATCGGGTGCACTTCCGACTGCACATTGCCAGCTTGAGCTGATGATAGTCGGCTCAACACCCGCGTCGATTGTGCAGGTCATCAAGTCTGGGCATATCTCTGTGGCCAGGAACACTTGCCGAGGACTCATCACATGGCCTCATTCTGCTACCGACCCTGTTCCCCCGCTCCGTCCGGGGGAGGGGGTGCCCGGGAATAGCTTCATCACCAAACCGTGTTCCGAAGCCGGTGCTTTTCCCGAATCGAACCGGCCTCCTCTAAGAGAGCCATACACGTACATCATAAGTAGCAAATTTCAGGTTCAATTACCACGAGATTGCCTGAGCCGTGTTTCACGCATCCTCTCAGTTTCCCTAGACCAATCACCATGGGCGTCAGCAAGTCAGATCCCATCATCATCGTCGGCGCCGGCGCCTTCGGTCTTTCCACGGCCTATCACCTCGCCCTGGCCGGATACACGGACATCTCCGTCTTCGACAAGCACGAGCAGATACCCCCGCAAGAGTCTGCCGCCAATGACATCAACAAGATCCTCCGGGCAGAGTACGAGGACCCTTTCTACACCGACCTGACGCTCGTAAGTCTGCGTTCCCAGAGTTCACACACCGGGTCAGCCCATGGCTCGAATGATGAACCACGTTACTCACGCGAGATTAGGAAGCCATCCGGGCGTGGAAGACGCCGCTTTTCGCGCCGCACTTCCACCAGGTCGGGTTCCTGCACTGCGTCTCGGACAAGGCCCCTGACAGGGCGGTCGAGACGCTCAAGCGGTTCCAGCAGGCGGCGGAGAGCAACCCGGTCATGGCGAAGCACGTCGTGCCCATCAGGGGCGGACACGACATTGAGGAGAACATCTGGCAGTACAAAGCCGGCCCCTGCTCCGGCTGGACGGGCTACCTCAACAAGTTCGACGGGTACGTCCACTCGGGCAACGCCCTAGTCGCCTTGTACAAGGCGACACAAGTCCGGGGCGTCAAGTTCTTCCTCGGCAGGCATGGGGCCGTCTCGGAGGTAGTCTACCAGAACGCGCCCGCCGGTAGGAGAGCCACGGGCATCAAGACTCAACAGGGCCGTCATATCTCCGCGGCGCTCGTGATCGTCGCCGTCGGCGCGGCGGCAGCGAGACTTGTTCCAGAGTGCGGACGCCAAGTCGTCGCCAAGTCGTGGTCCGTCGCCCACGTCCGTCTCACAGACGACGAGACGTCCGCGCTTCGTGGCTTGCCCGTCACTTACGCCCGCGACTACGGCTTCTTCTTCGAGCCGGACCCCAAGACCAACCTGCTTAAGCTGTGCCCCATGGGTGGCGGGTACGTGAACACGAATCCGAAGACGGGAGTGAGCCTCCCGCCTTCGCACGCAGAGAGCGCGTTCATGCCGGCGCACGACCAGGAGAAGGTCCGACGGCTACTGGCGCAGACGCTGCCTGAGCTGGCGAACCGGCAGCTGGTGAACCAGTCGCTGTGCTGGTTCGCGGACACGAACGACTCGGACTTTATCGTTGACTATGTGCCTGGGTCGGAATCCTCGGTGGTGCTGATGTCGGGTGACTCGGGACATGCGGCCAAGCTGATCCCTCTGATCGGGGCCTGGGTAAAGACCTTACTTGAGGCGGCGGACGGCAAGCAGCCCGTCGCGAGGTGGAGGTGGAAGGAGGTCGCTGACAAGAACGGGAGCTGGGGAGACACGGTCAGCTGGCGTCTTGGAAACACCATGGAGTTTGCCGAGCTTCAGAACCCCAAGGCCTCCAAGCTGTAGATGAGCATAATGTATTCACGTCCGATCCAGTTCACATTTCTTAAACCAGCTGAAGACTCTATGAGACTTGCTAGTGCTCATGAATGACCATGTCAAAGGCCCACACGGGTGGCCGCCGATCTCTGGCGGATGTGGACTCGTAAGGGGTTCCGATGACAAGACGGGTCAGCTTCCGATGATCTCTCGACCACTCACGCGAAGCATCAGAGCCGAAAATTGCATGCGGAGCTGTTCTGACTCGAAAGACAATCTGCTTCGCTTACAATTATGACAAGAACTACCAGATGCTATGCTCTACAATCGTCTGCGACATCCACTCCGTATCCTCATGCTCGATCGAGTTCGCCATGTCAAGCAACTGCGTCATCGTCAGCCCGCTGTCGAAAGCCATCTCTTCCAGATTCCCCGGAATCGACGACCCATAGCTCTCGTGCTGCGACAGGTCCGTCGCCATGGACGAGATCACCGTCTCGTTGGGGCTCGTGTTGTCCGGGATATGCTGCTGCTGTGGCTGGCACATCATGTCGATTGTCGGATCTTTCGGTGCATGCTGGGGCTGGTGCTGCGGCAGTATTTGCGAGAGCTGCTGCAACATGCCCTCGAGCTGCTGCAGCTCCGTCTTTTGAAAGTTGGCAACGACGTTCCCTGCGGCGATCATCTCGTCAAAGACGCAGTACGCCTTCTCCAAGGCAAAAGACTGGCTGTCGAAGGTCTGCGGGTCGATGGCCGGTCCCAGAATCAGGCAACCGGCCGAGACGAAGATCGCCTCGAGGTCAAATGGGAGGAAAGACTCTGGAGTATTGTATGAGTACGGCACAGTAACTGGCGACATGTTTCCCTTGGCCACTCACCTAGAAGACCCTGCGATTGGAGACACTCGAGAATCGAGACCATCTGCTGAGACGATTCGATGCACATCTGCATCAGGTTGCGGACCGTCTGCGACGACCCGAGGAGCTCCGCGCACTTGCTCTCGGATTCGAAGCGGATCTTGAGAAAGCAAAACAACAAAGGCCTTGTCGCGAGAACGATGCACTTGAGTTGACATCCGTTAGCTGTCATCGGTGTCTTGTAGGGGATCGCCACGTACCTGGTGATGGAGGAGATGCAAGTGAGCCGAGGTCCTTGAGATGCAGCTCGTATCTCTCTCGAGGGGCAGAGCAAAGGAGTTCTGAAGCTCGTCCGCGACCTCGGCCATCCTCGCGAGCACCTCCTTCGTCCCCAGCATGAACTTATTGTTGAGTCTCCCGTCACGACCATAAACCTCTGCAAGAATAACACAGTCAGCATGTATGGAGAATCAAGGGGGAAGGCCGCGATTCCTTACTCCGGTTGATGCTGCCTATCACCTCGGACAGCTTGATCCTCATGCGCAAGGCCGCCGTGCGCTGCGACGAGCCCGAGTACGTGGGGAGCCGGCACAGGACGTAGTCGTCGTGTATAGAAGGGGGCAGGCCGAACAACGAAGTGATTTCCCGGTCAAGGATGTGCACCGTCCACCATATCCGACGACATCTCTCGACATGCGCCTCTCCCAGCTGCTGGGCCGGCATATCGGTGTGCATGCCCTCGCCCATCGCCATGCGGATAGCCTGGCCGATCTACGACTTGTGTTAGACACGAAGTGCCGCACAGGACTGCGAGACTTACGAAGTTGTGGGAGCAATGCCGAAAGTCAGCACACTGCATATAAAGCGCAACACAGCACAGAATTTCGGTTGAAAGAGTCGCCTGCCGCAACAGGACGCTCAAATCAGGCAGTAGCTGCATCGCCTTCACATAAAAGTCGCTCCCAGGGGGCTTCTTCCCGCGGCTCGCCTTGGTCGTGAAGGCCTTGCCGAAGGCGAGGACGAGGAGGAAGTGGATGAACCACAGGTCCGTCGGGTCCGCGCGCGGGTTCGGGTCAGCGTAGAAGTGGTACAGCGACTTCATGAACGTCTCCTCGTCGAAGAGGTGGAACATCTGGCCGCAGTGGAACTTGACGGCGTTGACGAGGTAGATGGCGTAGTCCTGGGTCGGGAGGGCCGGCATCTCCGGGCCGTCGCCGACCCGGTAGCCATCCCAGTCGAGGGAGTACGCGCCGCCGTCGAAGATGAGGGCGCTTGTTGGGAGAGGCGTCTTGTGGACGTACTGGTGCGTGATGTTGAGGACGCGGCGGGTGAAGGACCAGTTCGAGGACGTCCCAAGGTAGACTGGACGTTGTTAGGACTCTCGGCTCCAACGCCGAAGGAAACTAAGCGCGAACTTACATATCCTCCCTGTAGGAGCCGTCATAAACTCGGACTGGCCCGTAGATAGGGGGTTCGTGAGCGTCGAGGCCACGGGGTCCATTGGTTGCTTCGGCCGAGAGTCCATGGCCTCCTTATCGGCGCCTTGAGTGGGATGTGATCTGTCTGGGCCATCGGCAGGTGGCAAGTTGCCATCGCTCTCGGCGCCTATGCAAGGTCAGCTCATCAGCCCTGTTAAGATGGGCAGCAAGGGGACGACAGACCGCTCTCGACCTTGTCGGCTAGGCTGGCGGCCTCAATCGACTCTCGGGAGGGCTCGTTTGTGCTCTTGCTCCGTTCCCATCGTTCGATTCTCTGCTGGAGGTCGATGATATAACTGCCGAAAGAGCTTGGCATAAGTCTACGGCGACTTGATCGAGACGGTGTAAGAGACAACTCACCCTCGCGTAACGACTATCCTCTGGTCGCGCTCATCAAAAATGCAGGACTGCTTACGCTTGCCGCAGGCGTCGCAGGGCTGAGAGCCAGAGCACTTGATCTTCTGTCTTCGACATCTTACACAACTACCATCGCTCGGTGTATCAGTCGCAAGCAAAGCGGGACGCGCGGAAGAGAATCCGGCGGAACCGGGCTCGGTACTCACGCGTTGGACGATCTCTTGGTGACCTTGTTGCGCCCGGCTCCTGGTTCCATACTGCTGTCTTCGTGCCGCAACCGAAAGCAACAACAGCAGTTATCCAAGTGTATTCAATCGATCCGAGATATCAGAACAGCTCCGAGCCAGAATCACCCGTCTCGGGCGGTGGATGCGAGCCTCAAAGCGGTCGTGTTGTGGTGTGTGACGTGACGATCTTTCGCGGGACCAAGAACGCGGGGTAGCGATGCCGCGGTGGGTACTGCTGGAGAATTGACAAGGGGGTACGGTTTACTTTTGGGCTTATCTACACCAAGAAGCTGTCTGTCTCTATCTCGTGGTTTCGAGACATGCATCACCGGGCGATAAAAATAATAAAGCCCGTTCCAGCCCGCCACAACTCACCGATAACGGACGCAACGCAGCTATCACTCTACTGCAAGATATGCTTTCTGGAAGATAACGGCAGCGTTCCATCGACGCTGACGACGACTAGGTGGGATGCCGGGGAGGCCGGTCGTATGTCGGTTTTCGGGGGCCCAGACACGGCCACCAATGTTGTCGGAGTGCATTAGATAGTCTATGTGAAGGTACACCAAGGTACAATACAGGCACGGGACAACACAAGACAGAAAGATAGACAGATGGGTGTCTTCCCGAGGCCAACAATAAGCTCAAACTCTTCGCCAACTAGGCGAAACGGCTGACAGCCGCCTCACACAGCAGAATGCGGGGAAGACAACGGCAATGGAACCGAGCCAGGTCGCGTGCGCTGAAGTTTGCCACACTCCAACTAGACCTCTGTTAGAACGACACGGCAAATCCGATTACAGATAGCCAAGAACAGGGGTAAATGATTTCCCTCTTGCATCCGGACGCTGGAGAAATGCCAATTGCCGTCTCCTGGCGTATCTTGATATCGATAGCACTGAGAGGGAAGAAGAACAGAGTTATCTTTGTTGATAGTTAAGCAGCGCAACCGCCCCAACTCATCCCCCCAAACGATTGAGGCGCATCAACGACGAGCCCACACTTTGACTGGCATTACAGAGCAAGAAACCCCGTATTTTCGCCGACGAATCCGGCGACGCTGGTGGTACACCTCAGTTAGACTAGACGGGGCCCCGAGTTGCATTTCTCTGTACGTAATGGGCTGCTCCACGGGCGAGCGCCGTCATCTCATCTGCGTCTCACTCTCCCCACGGGGAAATAGGAAAATTAGCATCGTGACTGCATTCAGCGTTCATCGCGTTTGCTCCCAGGCCGGTCCCAGGCAACCCACGATGCGAGAAGTGGGTGGGAACGTCAACCATCCGACAGTGACATCAGAGAGTTCGGAACTCGAGGCTACATCGCGGGTCTCCCAGCCGTTGTCTGCTGGTGGGGAAGAGACCAGGCAAGATTTCTTGGTCGGAGGAGGTCGGGTGAGCTTCCGATGGTCCCATGGGGGGCGCGCGGACAGATGACCGGGACCTCACCCGATGGTGTTTTACCCTTCGACTCTCGAGACGAGATGGGGCTCCGCAGCAGCGGACGCGAGCAGGGATTCCTGCAGAAGGTGAACCCTTAGATAGGCCAATGCCCGGCTAGTCATGGAGCCGCAGATCTCCGCTTGTTATGCTATGCGCACCTTGCGCCATGGCCTGACGCAGCTTGCCTCTCACGCCGTTGGAGGAAAACGGGGAGCGCCCGACCCGCTCGGACAAGGGCAAATGGCGGAATAGCCCTTTTTCGCCCTGCTGGGTAATTGGCTCTTTTTGCGTTGTTTTTTCTGTTGGGTCGGTCTTGTTGGTGTTCGCGTCGTTGCCTATCACCGGTGAGCCGAGGCGTACAGGGGGAGGGAAGTAAATCTGGCTTGGTTCCGATTCATCCGTTGTCTCTGGGAGTTTGTATTGTCTTTAACTCCAGGCAAGGGGGTAAGAGAGAGGAAGAGATAGAGAGAGGGTTATCAGATAGGTTACATGTTCGACGTGTGCCGGATCAGCATCCGATGTCTACCTCTATCGCAACTCTGGCCCCAAAGGTGACAATTGCCGGACAATGGCCGAAAGTTCGTCGCTTACGCCTACTGCGACCCTGAAAAAATAATTGCCATGGCGAGTCATTTTACCCCTGAATCCTTGAACACTCGTCCCGCTGTGACGTAGTTGCCAGTCGACTGAAGTCTGGGGAAAATATGGAGAGGCCCTCGCAAAAAAGGTACGTAATTTACCTCTGGCAGGGCATCTCATCTGCTATTGCTGGAGGGAACCTGTCTCTGGGTTCTGATAGAGGAGACTCCAGACTGGAACCTTGGTTCTTGGCGGTGGCATCCAATTGATGCTTCCATGTCCGCACCACCACCACCCCTGACGGCATTCGAAGCTGAAGAAGACATGGAGAGGCGGGCCAGCGCTAGACCTGATCTTGTTCAAAAGCGCCTCATTCCCCCGTCTCAAACGAAGTTGTCTTGACTGTTGATCTCCATCCTCTTGCAGCTGAGCCTCGAGTCGCTTCAAAGTGCCAGGTCTCTTCCCGTATTGAACACCTTTGTCTTTGCTATTCCCATCGTCATTGTCAACAACACCGACCTTCATGTCGCCCAACAACAAGACAGATCTCTTCACCTCCTGAAATACCAACCTCGATCTCTTGCAGAGACAGGAATTAGACTTCAGTCGACAACCACAACACCCCCAACGCTCAGAGTGACTGCTATTCGATATCTTGCCAAAGAAATCCTTCCTCGCAGTGACCTTTGAACACGACCAACCCGCATCCTCCTTTTGGAATACAGAGAAGGAACGCATCGTTAATCGAACAACAATGGCTCCCAACATGCGAGAGAAGAATAAGGAGGCCGACGAGCTGGGCCAGGTCTCGACCCATTCGCAGACCGGCGTCGTGATGGACGACCCCAGCTCCGGCTACGACGCGGTCTTTGGTGAAATCGGCGAGGGCGGTCCGAACTATCGCAATGTAAGACCAAGGACGGCGACTACGCACGCGCACGCAATGAATAAACTTCTCCGTCTCGGATACTAATCCCATACCCTAGGTTGGGTGGCTGGGAACGGCCGCTCTCATGATGAAGACCCAGATCGGACTGGGCGTCCTCTCGATCCCGGGCACCTTCCACGTGCTTGGCATCGTGCCGGGCGTCATCGCCCTCATCATCATCGCCGGCATCACCACGTGGTCCGACTACATCGTCGGTGTCTTCAAGATGAACCACCCGGAGGTGTACAGCATCGACGACGTCGGCAGGCTTCTCTTCGGCCGGGTCGGTCGCGAGTTCTTTGGTGTTGTTTTCTGCTTGTGTAAGTTGTCATTGTAAAGGGTTGACAGGGGGGTTTCGTTTTCTAACAATCGCCGGTGGGATAGACTGGATCTTCGTTGCTGGCTCTGGCATGCTCGGCGCCTCCATCGCTCTGAACTCCGTGTCGATGCACGGCGCCTGCACTGCCATCTTCGTCGCCGTGGCCGCCTTCGTCGGCTTCTGCTTCGGCAGCATCCAGACGCTGGGCAAGATCACCTGGTTCGCCTGGGTCGGCCTCGTCGCGATTCTCACTTCCAGTACGTGTGACCTTTTGGACTACCTGTTGATCTAAAACTTCTCCGGAAACTGCAAGCTAACAATCACGCGTAGTCCTGACGCTCACCATCGCCGTCGGAGTCCAGGACCGTCCGGCCGCAGCCCCTCCCGGCGGCGTCTGGGTCTCAGACTACAAGATCACCGGCAACCCGTCCTTCACCGAGTGCGCGTCCGCCCTGTCGACCCTGGTCTTCGCCTTCGCCGGCACGCCCGCCTTCTTCTCCATTGTCTCCGAGATGCGTGACCCCCGGCACTACCCCCGCGCGCTCTTCATCTGCCAGGGCGTCGTGACCGTCACCTACATCGCCATCGGCGTCGTCGTCTACTACTTCTGCGGCTCCTACGTCGCCTCCCCGGCCCTCGGTTCTGCGGGTGTCACCATGAAGAAGGTCTGCTATGGTCTGGCTCTGCCCGGTCTCATCGTCACTACCACGCTCGTCATCCACGTAAGTCTATGACTCGAACCTATTCTTCCAGTTCAATAACTGACAAGCACCCAGCTGCCCGCCAAGTACATCTTCATCCGCCTCCTCCGCGGCTCCAAGCACCTCACGGCCAACACAGCCAAGCACTGGATCACCTGGCTCGGCTGCACCTTCAGCATCGCCGTCATCGCCTACCTCATTGCCAGCTCCATCCCCGTCTTCGACGGCCTCGTGTCCCTCGTCGGCGCCCTCTTCGGCACCCTCCTCTCATTCCAGCCGATGGGCTGCATGTGGCTCTACGACAACTGGAGCGCCGGCAAGCTCGAGCGCCGGCCGCGCTGGATCGCCATGGTCTGCTTCAGCGTCTTCGTCGTCGTGAGCGGTTTCTTCCTCATGATCGCCGGCGCCTACGGATCCGTCGTCGGCATCATGGAGACCTACAAGGAGTCCGGCGGCTCGGTCGCCTTCTCCTGCGCCGACAACTCCAACTCCGTGACCCACTAAGGGGGCCTACTGAACATAGTTCCACTGCAATAGATACCAATTTGAGATTTTCGCAACCTAGCTCCTTTGAATTTTTATCTCCGTGACCCGCCGTATCCCGAAGCTTTGGTACCTTGTGATGTGAAGATGAAACAAGCAACTCACCTTGGCCGAAAATATTGCGCCGATCTTCTGCGGCCAAGCTCCCAGAAACCCCCGAGTCAGCCGCCTTGGTTTACCCCGAACATTTCAGCAGAGGCTCTCTGTTATTTGCCGACGCGCCTCACTTCTCGAGATCGGACCCATTCGAGGCATGACAGGCCCCCGCCGGTCCCTCCGCTCAAACGGCAATGATGTTCAGGGGACTCCACAGGTGATGAATGCACATTTGGGTCTGGTGGTGTGCGGCATGCGGATTGCTCCGGACATTCGGGAAGCCCAGAAATGCCATTGGTATGTGCGTAGCGATCGACATTTGACATTGACTTGTTCGTACAGCCAATAGGCCGAAGCCATTCAGACTTCGAGTAGAGAGAACGCACTCTAAGAGTCCACGCTGGGCGATCTCTAAGCCTACTCAGACCACGACGATCTCCCTCCACTCATGGGGACTATCAAACCAGTTGTCAAATCCATCTCTCTCCGTTACTTCCAGTCGACCAACTCTCTGGAACGTCCCAGTCCGACCCTCCGCCTCCTTCAACAAGAGGGCATAGCCGCGGGCCTCGTCTGATTTGCATATCTCGATACTCCAAAGGCGACCGGCTCTCACTGGCCAATCCTGCGGCTGATCAATACTCAGAGCCATCCTCGGGTCGATCGTCAGTCCTCGCCTATTGATCCAGTGCTTCTCAACGTCCCGAACCAGCCGTCCCTCCTCCCTCCATCCGGTGCCCTTGTTGTGCCACGTCAACTCCCTCATCTTCCCCTGAATAGCCCGATATCCGTCGCTGACCATGCCGAAAAGATTTTCCTGCGTGACCAGCGTCGTTTGGATATCGATGATCCGACAGGTAACTTGCGGCGGCATCGTCTCCGGGAGCATCATGGCCGGCATGTTCGCAGAGACCCCAAAGCTGGAGATGTGCGCATCGAGGCTAGCCCACGACCATGACGGAGCGCAATACCTCACTGCACGCCTCGGCAGATGCTCCTCGTTCGTCGTCTCTGTCGTCCACAGGCACTGTTCGAGGAAGTCCGTCTTCCACATCCCCGCGACGTATCCCGCCAGCCCCTTCCTTCGTCCGTACGCCTCAGCCAGCGCGCCGATGCCGAGAAGCTTGTCATCCTCAACAGTTAAGAGCCGCTGTGAGTATGCACTAACAAGGTAGCCCCAACTATCCGGATGCTCCATCTCCACAAACATGCTCGCCCCGGGGTCGAAGTACATCTGGTAACTAGTGGCGGACGTCGGGCGGCAGGCCTCCCTCCGACTTCTCGTCTTCGAGGCACAGGAACGTCAGCTCTCGGTGACCGTACAAGAGCACTCGGGACGAGAGAAGAGTCTCCTGCATCGTCCAGCCCCGCTGGAACAGCGGCGCGTCGGGACGGCAGGACATCGGCCCCAGCCCCTTGGGAACCAGAAGAACGTCTGAGAAGACGTTGTCGTCGAATCGGGCCTTCATCTTGACGGGCTGCCACTGGCCTCGGGGCTGGAGGAAGCCCTCTCTGCTCTCGTTTTTGTCTCTGCGGCGGCGATGGTGACCCATGAGTTGCTGTATATGGCGTGCATCCGCGCAATCTGGTCCAGCTTGTCCTCGTCGTCGTCCTGGATGATGCACATGGCGTCCACCCGCAGGTACGACAAGCCGATGCCGTGAGTGACTATGACAGCATGCTGAATTGTCACCGGTAAGTTACCGAGCGGGATGTCAGAGAGGAAGGATTGGAAGTTTGACTGTAATGTCTTTGAGGGCTGGTCGCCTCCCCAACAGTACGAGAGCGTCGCATATTTCCCCGGTGGATGATCTGAAGACAAGCGAACCGACAGTTCATCACTGGACTTGCTGATATGAAGAACTTTCTTCGGCATGACGTTGCCCGAGTGCTTCGGACACTTGCTGTGTGACGCGGAACACTCTGACAACCAAGACTTGATTCGCTTGAAACTGAGTTCGGAGTTGGGGGCCAAGTTCGGAGGCAAGAGGTCAACGAAAGGACTGGCTGCGGGCGGTGCACCTTTCCAAGGTCAGTAAAGCATGTAAAGAAATAGCAGAATCCTCGAGGACGGCTCACCTGGCGCGGCGTACATGTAGTAGAGCCCGTCGTATCGTCCACCCTCCCAGTTGAACTGGGCCCTCGGATGGTCGTCAAGTAACACACTCAGCGAAACGCTGCAGCCCTCCTCGGCGACCTCTGGAGACACTGCCGAGAGAGGACGCCCCTTGACAAGCTTCTGGAAGAATGGGCAGCCGAGAACTGCCTTGTTCTGCGCCACTTCCAGAGTAACACCCTCCCACTTGCTGAGCAAGAGCCGCACTCCTCTGCGTTTGAGGTCGCCTGTAACATGTCTCGTGCGTGCCTTGAAAAGGCGCAGGTCAATCTCAAAGTCATGACAGTGAACACAAGAGTGTGGTGAGATGGCCGGGTTAACCTCCGCGAGTCTGGAGAGCTCTGAAGCGGTTACATCGAAATCTGGAGTGTTGGCGTATGTGTCCTCTTTGACGTCAACGGCATCGGGTTTCTCTCCAAGAATTCTTCCTTTCACAGGCTTCACATCTTCGGAATCTGAGCCGGACGAATCGCCTGGTTCACTGGTTGTCCGACGAGGAAGCCAAATGTGCCGGCTAGGCTAGATGAAAATACCGCCTGTCAGTCACAGTTCCTGGTGTAACAGTCGTTTGGCAGCAGGTCAACCAACGTAAGCCTCTCTTTCCTTCCTCTCAGCCCGACGTTTAACCTTGTCCTCCTCGCGGTGCAGCACAGGTCTGTAGTTCATCTCGTCCTAACTTTCCGGGGCCGAGACGGCCTATTCAGACAGACCGTTACGTCGGAGCTGAAAGTCAGACACCAATCATTAGGTTTGAAATGCCGGTGGCTGGCTCGCAATTGGTTGTCTCGGTTGGTTGGACTCTTCGCACATGAGATGATGATGTGGGAAACGGAAAATCGCTCAACGAACGTTTTCGCGGATGCCTGCCTGACCTGGCCACTCACAGCAAGCCAACAGCCGCGCAGTATGCCCAGGGTTATGAGGATCTCCACGGTTCCCATTGGTGGCCTCGAGGTGCACAATATCGGCTATGCATGTGCAATGATGTGCAGTCTGTCTGGGCACGTAGCATTCGGCTGTTGATCCTGGGAGCCAGATGTCGATGTCGGATATTAACCTGGCATCACGATATTGCGCGGGCGAACGACCCCGCAAAGTTAAGAAGCGAAAGGCATAGCATCGTGTTGTCTATTAGACCTTGGTGAATCTCTGCGGGGATAGACTCTACCAAAAGGGCTGGTTGACGGTTTCTTCGGCAACTTAGCGATGGAGGTAGCGTCCAATAGTCTCTGCGACGAAAGCCGAAGTCATGAGGGAAACCACGTATTTTCAACTCCGCCAGGGCATTGTGTGTAGGTTCTTTTTCGTATTATAAGGGCCCGGATGCGAGCTTCCCGAACGCGAAGCGGGACGTGTGTGACCCAAGTGCGGAGAAACGGCCTGAGGCGATCGGCCATCCGCGCTCGTCTGGTGTTTTGATACGATTCTTGCATGCATGAATGCGACTCCTACAAGCGATTGGATTGGTCCGGAGTTTCGATATACACCGAGACAACCGCCTAGAAGACCTGGCGCATCGCTTCGATGGTCACCGTCTCATCCACACAGGACGAGGATTCGTTCTATGCAGCAGCCCTGGTGGGAGGACTTGAGACCCGGGGGAGATGGTGAACACGTCATCTACATACTTCTAGAACGCCTCCCTCTCCTTTCATGTCGCTGATTTTTCCTTCGACAAATTATTTTGTTCGTCGTGGAGGCAATCATCGCGAAGGGCAGACTATCACGATGTTGAAGGCCACAGATGTCGTCAGGGTCCTCGCGGCCAATTCCTTTCAAATCCTCGAGATCGCAATCATTGCCGTAAGTCACAGGACCTGAACGCACGCCGGCTCAGGTCGGCTCAAATGTCCAGTCCAACCTTGTTGACCCCCGAGGCAGGCCGTGCTCTGGCAATTGACGGCGGCGGGCTACAACCTCTTTTTCCACCCCCTTCGCAAGTATCCAGGTCCCCTTTTGCAGCGTGCCAGCTCGGTGCCGTGGGCTATCCAGCATGCGCTCGGGATCCAAGCCTTCCGCACCCAGAAGCTGCACGACCGCTACGGGCCCGTCGTCCGCATCAGCCCGAAGCACCTCTCAGTCACCTATGCGGACGGCTGGAAGGACATATACGGCTTTCAGCCCGGCGGCGCTAAGGGCGTCGCCGAGATGCCCAAGTCCAAGATCTTCACCGAGACGGTCAAGGACCTGCCCAAGAGCATACTCAGCGCCGACCGCGAGGAGCACCAGCGGCTCCGCCGCGCGCTCGCCCATGGCTTCTCGGACAGCTCGATGCGCGAGCAGGAGGGCATGATTTCCAAATACATCGACAAGCTCTCCGAGAAGCTCCGGGAGAGGTCTGAGGAGGGTCCGGTGAACATTGAGTCGTGGTACAACTGGACGACGTTCGACATCGCCGGCGACCTCATCTTTGGGCAGTCTTTTGGCTGTCTAGACCGTGCCGACTACCACCCCTGGGTTGCCTTTGTCTTTGGCGTGATTCGTTTCGGAGCCATCATGACGGCTCTGAAGTACGTCGGTCTGGGATTCGTCGTACAGGGCATCTTCAGGATCGGGGGAATGAGGGCCATGAATAAACTGCGGAGTAATACGGACAAGATGATGGAGGACCGGCTGTCTATGGAACAGGATCGCAACGATTTGTTCGAGGGGCTCTTGAGGCGGCGGGAGGAGTGGGTACGTCAGATCATATATTTCATAATCGTCTGAGGGCGAGTTGCTAACGATTTTCCAGAACATCACTTTCCCGCAGTTGTCCTCCAACGCCTTGATCCTCGTCCTCGCGGGATCGGAGACGACGGCGACAACGCTTTCGGGGGCAACCTATCTGCTTCTCAAGAACCCTGATGTCCTCCAAAGGGTCACCGAAGAGGTCCGGTCCTCATTCAAGAGCGCGGACGAAATCACCATCAACTCCGTAACCAAGCTGTCGTACATGCTCGCGGTCCTCAACGAGACCCTGCGGCTGTACCCCCCGGTCGCGTCCGGGATGATTCGGTTAGTCCCCGACTGCGGTTGTCAGATCGCCTCGGAACACATCCCTTCAGGGGTAAGTCGGTGTTGCCCCAAAAGTGCCGAGTTGCTGTTAATGTTTCGCAGACCCTTGTCGAAATCCAGCAGTGGTCGTCGAACCACAGCCCCGACAACTGGACCAACCCGTGGAAGTATGACCCGGAGAGGTTCTTGAAGACCAAAGAGGATGAGATCAACCGGCTTGAGTCGCTGCAGCCATTCAGCGTTGGCCCTCGCAACTGCATCGGCCGGAAGTATGTGTCTCTGTGTCCCCAACTGAGCGACGCTTGTCAGACTAACTGCGTGACAGCCTTGCTTACGCCGAGATGAGAATGGTTCTTGCGAGGGTTCTATTTGACTTCGACCTCAGCCTGAACCAAGGTACCGATGGGTGGATTGAAAAGCAAAGAGCTTATGGCATTTGGGACCGCGTTCCGCTGAGCGTTTACCTCAAGCCCGTGGCCCGCTAAGAGGCTTCATATTGTAGAGGCAAGCGTACAGTAAGGGAGCCTTCAGCTTTAAAGGTATGGATTAACGACGGCCCCTACCTACTATGTAAATACAATTCTCGCCTCTATGGCCGCGAGTAAGGAATGCTTCCTGGAACATCCCAGAGGAAAGAAGCTGCGTCCGGATTCAAAAGGATATTTCCGTCGACGTCGTTGAAGCCATCGTTAAAGCCACTGAAATCTGCCGCCGTCCCCAGTCCGGAAAACAGCGTGGGGTCCGGCCCGGAGTTTGACCACTGTTCTACAGAGCCTACTCGAGTTGCCGGGAAGCTCCCGCTGGCTCTCAGCTTCTCGACCATAACGGGCGTCTCACAGATCTGGCCGACTCCGCAGAACGCGGCCTCGCGTCTCTGCCAGCCGGCCATGAGGTTCTCCGCTCGCTGCAGGTTCTCCTTCCTGGCCAGATCGTACAACTCGGGATGGTGGTGGTAGACTCGGTCGATCACCCTCCACGCCCTATCGACGAGCGCGTCCACCGGCTGCCACTGCAGCAGCTCGATCATGACAGAAAAGGCGTCCGACTGAAGGTGAAGCTTCGGATACCACCGGAACCGCCCGTCGATGCTGTCGTACCACTGGATGTCGCCCTCGAAGTTGATGACCCAGACCCTGAAGAAGGACCGCTGGCCCCCCTGGCCCTCCGCGTCCTGGTCCCGTGGCTCCCCGACGTGCGCCATCATGTCCCTCAGCCTATGGACGATCAGCGGCCGCAGCCTGCAGGCCATGACGTGTATGCCGCCGATCGAGGGGTTGCAGTAGCGCTTCTCTGCCTCCAGCAACCTCTCCTCTAATTGGTCGATGATGACGCGGTATCTGTCTAGGGACTGCACACCTGGCGTCCTTTGGGCGTTGGCGTCTCCAGCACCGAGGACGACAGCCTCGAATTCGTCCATCGGGTTGTCGCAGAAGAACTGCCGCGACTCGTAAAGCATCAAGCAGAAGGCCATCTCAGTGGCACCCTCGCGGGAGCGTACCGGCTCCGCGGACCCAGGCAGCAGGTCTGCGTCGTTGACGTTGCTCGGGAGCTTGGTGTCCCAGTTTGGTGGCAGCAGTGTGTCGCAGAAGCCGGCGAGGATGGCGTACTTGGTCTCGAGCATGATGATCTGCCACCATATACGCCGGCGCATCTCCGTCTCAAACGGCTGGAGCCCGAGGAGCTCGCCGTCGCGGTGCAGGCCCATCCGTTGGGCTATCCTCACCAGCGTCCCCGTCAGGATCCACGAGGCGTGGCGGTCGAATTGTCCCTGCAGTGAGACCTGGCAAAGTGAGTTAGCTTGAAAGCAATAATCGAGCAAGGTGGATACTGGTAGGGAGACTGACTAGATAAAGCACGAGGCACTGCAGGATGGTGGTGTTGTATCTCCTCAGGAAGTCCACCTTCGCCAAGGCCTTCTTCAACGCGAAGCTGGACTTCCTTAGGGCCTTGCCCTTCTCGACGTTCAGAATCAGCTCGGCCTCCGCGTCGGACAAGGCCAGGATGGCGAGGACGTTGATGGAGCACAGCAGAGCCTCAACGTCGGGCTTTACGTTGGAATGGTCCGTCGCTGCTTCGAAGACGAGCGGTTCCAACGTTGGCACGTGGATGACCTTGGTCATCGGGTTCACCCTCTCGAGAAAGACTTGCCACAGGCGGAGCATCTGCACCGGTCCGAGGGCTAGTAGATCAAAGTCCATAGACTCCCTGCTGCCGAGACTGCCGGTCTCGTTGGTCTCAGTGGCCGCGACGGAGTCAGAAGAGTCAACGTGGTCGTCGACGCTATCGTCGAGACTCAGCTTAGATAGTTGCAACTGCAGAATAGTCAGGGACATCACACGATGTTGCTGGACGTGGCTGGTCGTGACTCACGTGGTCGACAACGTTCGATCGCATGGGGCTTTCCATGAACGTCGGACGCCCATCGTCGACGACGATCTTGCCGTTCGGCCTCGACGTGGGCAGTCGCCGGGCCTCCTCGTAGCTCACGTACGACAGGGCCGGGCTATCCGCAGCGATCGGCTCTCCGTGTCGCCATGCCGGGGGCGGGGGCGTCGCTCCGGCGACCTGCCGGCCGTCAGCGGCAGCGGCGACGACATCACGCGGCGCAACCTGGCTCAGAAGCGACTCGCACTGATTCAGCCTGTCGAGCAAGTCTTTGACCACACGTCTCCGCCCGGCGCCCGGGGGCGCGCGTTTCGAGGGGACGCACGGCTGGTCGGCCTTACTCATGGGGGTTGCGGATCAGCACCTGTTATGGGGAGGAGGGCTTCCTTCGGGTTCCTCGGCTGACGAACCTTGATGCAGTTGGCGCAAGGGGACTTGCGGTCGCACTTGATCTTGCGCTGGTGGCAAAAGACGCAGGCCAGGACGTGAGGCGTCTTCCCGTTGGTACTGCTGCTGCCCTGCTGCGATGCTGGGCTCTCGGATGCCATGAAGACGGAGGGCGTACGATGAGCGAGTTGAATCGGGTTGTGAGCTGTTTTCTGTGATCCGTTCTCACGGGATTATCGCACCTTGCGGCTCACGACGTTAACCGCGGACACCGGACGCGGACTTTTGTCCTTATGTGCCTCTACGGAGTGCACTAAATACCCGGGAACAGGGATCAGACCATCAAACTGCGGATCGGATGGGACCGCGCAAGCAAGGTCGCTAGGCCTGATTTGACGTACGGGAGGCCCGGGAGACCCTTGGCGGCATTGCGGAAATGCACTCTTAGAGGCTGTATTGGCGCTGCGGAGTTCAGGCCTCGGAACAAGACGAACAGGCCGAGATTACTAAGGACATTTGAAACGGGTTTACACTTGTAAAACTGCCTTAACGAAGCATTAATTGGATGATCGGCTGGGGCTAGAGGAACTCCCAGTTCGGCTTCTATTCCCGACGTGGAGGACGAATCAGTTTGTCGATTGAAATAAACCCGGACGAAGCGTCAGCAAATTAAGTTTGGCACATTCGAGCCTGTGGATACTTAACGCTCTGTTGTTTCTACATAAGGGTGTTCGTGGTAACCCTCCAACGACATAAAGCAATATATGTGCTGGACGTCAACTAGGTAAACCTCTGCCTCTTTCCCACCATCAGGTCTGGGTATTGGTAGTCGTAGGTGCATCTTGTAAGAAGTCATACTCTTCGTTCAACCCCTGGTAGAACATCGGGTCTAGATCCGGAAGAAAGTAGCTAAAGATCCCCATGACATCTGTGCCCATGAGGGCCCCAGGTGTGAGTTGGTCAAGACTATTATCGAGCGAAAACTCGGCAAAGCTCGTGGGCATGGAGTTGATGACCATATTTTGGTTTGGAAATGCCTGTAAGACAACTCGTTTCAGTAAACAGTTTCTGAACAAGCACATTCCTGTGTGAACTCACATTCGACATGTCTGTTGGCATGTCTGTGTCCCTTGCTGGGTCATTTCCAGCGCCCAAAGACGATGACTGTTGGAGATTGATGGAAGACTGAATGGGATTGTGGGCAGTCCCAAAATCCGTGTGCGAGACGCTGTTGACGTAGTCTCGAGCGATCTTGGCGAACTCGGCAATGAGCGAGCCAGGGAGGGTGCCGCCGCTGGCGTACTCGATCCGACTGAAGTGACCGGCCACCATGTCGAGGAGCGCCAGGTTCGAGGCCGTGTCCGGCTGTCGCGGATCGTGGATGACGATATCGAAGAGGACAAATAATGCCGTGATCGGGATTCCCGCGATGACCCTGCAATGTTTATGAGACGCCGGACTCTCCTATTGTGAGAGATGGAAATACTTTACTTACCAGGTAACGGTATAAGGCTCTACCTCAATCATCGTGGTGAGCTCCAGGATGGACCGCGATGCACCCAGAATAGCTTTCAGACTGGCGTTCTTTCGCCCCGAGACAACCGTGTCTTCGTCAGAGTTGGAGAGGTAGACAAGCGTTGTCCTCGACAGTGTGAGCAGCAAGCTGTTGTACAGATAATGCACAATGAGACAGAGCGATCGCGCCACGGGACCCGGCACCGCCTGCGGACGGACCGCTCCGCCCGGCCTGAACCCAGTGTCGGGCATCGAGGACCGCCACTCCTCCAGCTCGTCGGTTAGCTGGCGGATGACGTCCAGGTAGTACGAGTTGGAGTTCCCCGACACGCCGACCGCAAATAGGGACGAGTACGCCCGAGAAAGAAGGCGTCCGAACCGAACTAAGTGAAGGAACCAGTTGAAGTCTCCGATGCAAGCCTCTGGGACGACGGGGATCGGGAAGAAGATGTCGTTGTCGACGAAACCCTGGGGGTGATGTCAGCAAACTCCTTCGATCTTCATCATCCCATTTATGCTGTTACTCACCGAGCTCCGTCCAAAGTGAAAGCTAGTGATTTTCTCAATGGCGTACAAGATCCAAAACGCCTTCTGGTAGGCATGAGCTGCGCTCCCAGTGAAGGTGTTGCTCGACATGCTCTGCGCCCGTCTCGCCGCCTCGGACATGATAACCGGTTCTACGGCCAAGCCGCAGATGCCCAGCCCGTACACCGACATAGCCGTCAGGGCCTGCAGCGTGGTAAGTGAGTCCGGGAGGAGGAGGAGGTCGGAGAACATGCCCAACGCCACCGAAAACAGCCTCCAGGACTCGCCCTTCCCCGCCTCGAACGACCCGCCGTCGCAGTACTGGGCACCGAGTGCGAGAACGGTGTGGTAGAGACAGGACCATTGCTTGCTGCGGCTGAGGAGGTCTGGGAAATTGGAACTCGAGACCGTCGTCTCGAATGAGGTCTTGTCGAGGAACGGGAACAGAGGATGCACGCGCTCAAAGTAGTCTGCAACCTGTCAGTTTCCACCGTACCTGGCGTAGATAGATGTTGGGAGGGGAGCTAAGAGCCACAAAATACATACGTCTAATGTACAATGCGACTTTGGACCGGTCTGTCACAGACTCCGGTTGCTGAATGCGTCGTGTCGTAGTCGTCGCGTCGCCACGCCTCAGCCGGCCGTTCACCACAGTGGAGATCCTCCCGACAAGCTCGTTGACTTTGTTGTTTCGCAAGCGTGTCGAAAGTGACAGCAATCTGCTGTCAGAAAAGAAACTAAGACTGTTGCGGCCGCCTATATCTGTTAGCCGACTTGCTGCATCTCGAGTTGTCTAAACACGGTTACCAAAGATGCCATTGCGCTGGTCGTTCATCAGTGATTGAGTCTGGCGGAGGGTGGGGAGAAAGAAGGTCACTCACCGGTACAAAGATCACGTCCTCGGCGGTTTTCCTGCCTGCAGATCTTGGTCTTTGCGCCCTCGCGAGAACGCGGTCGACGTGCAGGTCTTGAATGCGATGTGGTGGAGACTTGGGTGGTGGGGATGAGTTGTTAGGCTGTTGTTTTACGTCTGTGATCGAGAGATCGAGCACAGCCTTCGCATCTGGAGCACTCGGTGCTTGATTGCTCGCTGAAGAATAGTTGGTCGGCAGGAGTTGGCCGGCGACTGAGAAAAGTCAGTCAGTCTACATGACCCCCAGGAGATGTGAGGGTGCAAGATAAGAGGGCTCTGGGCTGAATTGAGATAACCGGGGAACCCTCTCGGAGCTTACCGTTTCGCCTGTGAGCCAGTCTCTTAACGCTAAAATGGCAGTTTGTCTTTCGACGCTGCTCTCGAGTCAGTATGGGAGACAAGTCATGGCTGAACCATTGGCTACTCACTACGCAATTCGCACAAGGGCCGGGTAGGCCGGAGCCTTCGGAAACAGTCAGCAACAGTTCACAACTCCCGATCAATACTCAATCACGGCTGCCATTGAAGATGGTCGGCCGAGTACATACCTGGGCATCGGACCTTGCGCGCCTTGCAGGCATCGCAGGACTTGTGGGTTCGCGTGGTCCCGGGCGGGCCGGGACTGGGGCTGGACACGGGCTTCTCAACCATGCTCGGTCCTTTTCGAAGATCAACGGTCTAGAAACGAAAGAAAACTGAAGAACGATTGAGATATCAAACATTCGGCCGACAAGAGTGTGGTGGGACAAACTTTGGACGAGCGAGTAGTGGAAGCTTTGATGCTTTTCTTTCGGTTTAAAGGGGTGGTGGAGACCCCTCAAACCTCGGCGCCGAACTGCCGAATCCGGCAAGTCTAACCACGCACAACACCACACCCACATGTCGGCGACTCTCACGAAAGGCCGTTGGCCCACGTCATGATGAACACGCTTCCTGGGCGATTTTTGGATACCGGTCTTCGAGAAGTAGGGACTCTCGGTGCCGACCTTACGTTTGTGGCACTTTCGATTGCATGTTGCAGAGTTTTGGTCAGCACTCGGGACCAATATGCTGACAGGCTCGGGTTGCGAGCGATAACTCGGCTTTCAGCGACAGGGCATGGAGCCGGCTCTGCTCGAAGAAACAGGCGAAATGATGGTTTTGATCCAAGATAGCCATGTGAATAAGAACTTTCCCGTGTCATTCAAGCTTATCACATGCTCTAGCCTCTGTGTCTTGTTTCTTCGGACCTTAGATTTTAATAGACCTATCCTCCAGCTCACACTTGTTGCTAGCTCTTCATCTCCTTTCTCTCCTCCGTTTTCTCGTCACACTCTTTACCATATCTTATTATAGAGCTTTAGTTTGTAAAAATGCAGAGCTCCCCTAGTTCATCCATGGGCGTCAAGCCGTCTCCCTCCGACGACACCCTCCACGCCAAAACACTGCACACGCACTACCACTACCAAGAAGAGACGGACATGGAGAACGATTCTCGACTGAACGCAGTCATCCGTCCGCGCAGTATCGAGCTGATCAGAACGGTATCCCGACTCGATCCGACAGTCAACCCCTTCCTCTCCTCCCATCCCTCCCTGGACCCCAACTGCCGCGAGCAGTTCAACGCTAAGAAATGGGCGAAAGCCCTCCTCCAGCACTCGGCTCACAACCCCGAGGAGTACCCGCGCCTGGAGGCCGGCGTCGCCTGGCGCAATTTGAGTGTCCATGGCTTCGGCACGGACACGGACTACCAGAAGGACGTCCTCAACGTGCTCTACCAGGCCCCCATGATGGTCAAGCAGTTCCTCAGCAACCGGCGTCAGAAGATTGACATCCTGCGGGAGTTTGACGGCCTGGTCCGGAGCGGCGAGATGCTTCTGGTTCTTGGGCGCCCTGGCAGCGGTGTCACTACTCTGTTGAAGACGATTGCTGGTGAGACTGAGGGTCTTCATCTGGACAAGCATTCGCACTTTAGCTACCAAGGTCAGTAACACAGGACGCATCCCGCATCTTCGGCTGACAGGCTAACCCCACTGTCCCAGGCATCCCCATGGAAACGATGCACAAAGCCTTCCGCGGCGAAGTCATCTACCAAGCCGAGACCGACATCCACTTCCCCCACTTGACGGTCGGCCAGACCCTGCTCTTCGCTGCCCTGGCCCGTACGCCCAAGAACCGACTCCCCGGTGTCGGCCGGAGACGATATGCAGAACACCTTAGGGACGTTGTCATGGCTGTCTTCGGCATCTCGCACACCGTCAATACCAAAGTTGGCAACGACTTCGTCAGGGGCGTCAGCGGCGGTGAGCGCAAGAGGGTCAGTATAGCAGAGGTCACTCTAAGCCAGAGCCCGATCCAGTGCTGGGATAACAGCACGCGAGGCCTCGATAGCGCGACGGCCCTCGAGTTTGCCCGGACCCTGCGCTTGTCTACCGACCTGGCTAAGACGTCGGCTGTCGTAGCCATGTACCAAGCCTCGCAGCCGGCTTACGATGTACGTCCTCCCGCTTCCCAGGGGTTTATCCCCAATGATAGTGCCAAACTGACTGGCGTTAGACGTTCGACAAGGTTTCCGTCCTGTACCAGGGGCGACAGATCTACTTCGGGCCTACCGGTCTTGCGAGGCAGTACTTCATCGACATGGGCTACGCTTGTCCGGACCGCCAGACGACCGCCGACTTTTTGACTTCCCTCACCAACCCGGCCGAGCGCGTAGTCCGAAGGGGGTTCGAGAACAGAGTGCCCAGGAGCCCGGACGAGTTCGCGGCCGTGTGGAAGGGCAGCGAGCTGAGGGCGCGTCTCATGGACGACATCTTTTCATTTGAGGAGCAGTACCCGATGAACGGCTCCGAGGTCGAAAAGTTCGTCGAGACTCGCAAGGCCCACAAGCAAACCTTGATGTAAGTTGTCCACGTGCATTTTATGCCTGACTGCTTGTGGTGTTCGCATATACTGACTGCTCGTTCATAGATCCTCCAAGTCTCCGTACACCATCTCCGTGCCCCTGCAGGTGTGGTTGTGCATGCAGCGCGGGTACCAGCGACTGCTGGGAGACAAGCTGTTCTTCTTCATCACGGTCTTCGGCAATCTCGTTATCTCCATCGTCCTCGGCAGCATCTTCTTCGACCTCCCGTCCGACGCGTCGAGCATGAACTCCCGCTGCGTGCTCCTGTTCTTCGCCATTCTCTTCAACGGCCTGAGCAGCGCCCTCGAAGTGAGACTACACAGGCTATGACGCAGTTTCCCAAATCGTTAACTTAGTTCCAGATCCTCACGCTGTACGCTCAAAGACCAATCGTCGAGAAGCATGCCCGCTACGCCCTGTACCACCCCTTTTCTGAAGCCATCTCGTCCACCATCTGCGACCTCCCCAGCAAGATCCTATCAACACTCGCCTTCAACATCCCCCTGTACTTCATGGCCAAGCTCCGCCAGGAGGCAGACGCCTTCTTCATCTTCCTCCTCTTCGGCTTCGCCACCACGTTGTCCATGTCCATGATCCTGCGCACGATCGGGCAGACCTCCCGCACCATCCACCAAGCGCTCACCCCGGCCGCCATCTTCATCCTCGCCCTGGTCATCTACACCGGTTTCGTGCTGCCTACCGGCAGCATGAAGGGCTGGCTCCGCTGGATCAACTACATCAACCCCATCGCATACGCCTTTGAGAGTCTGGTCGCCAACGAGTTCGCCGGGAGGCAGTTCCCCTGCATTCAATACGTCCCGGCGTACCTCAACGCAGGCCCCACTGAGAGGACGTGTTCTGTTGCCGGCGCGATGCCCGGGGCGGACTTTGTCGATGGCGACTTTTACATGAAGGCGCACTACAGCTACCTGAAGTCGCACATGTGGAGGTAAGTGGTCACTGTCCCGTTTAGTGTCAGTCGCTAATATGCAGGTACAGAAATTTTGGTATTCTGATCGGCTACATCCTCTTCTTCTTGGCCATCTACCTCCTGGCAGCGGAGTTCATCACTACGAACCGTTCCAAGGGCGAGGTCCTGCTCTTCAAGAGAGGTCGCGTAGCGCCTGTGGAAAAGCAGTCGCCGTCGGATGAGGAGACTGCGCAGCCAGACCGCGTCTATCACCACGACAAGATCGATGTCCCCCATTCTCCGCCTGCAGCGAGAAAGCCGACTGCCGAGAGGAAGCACTCTTCCATGTTCCACTGGCGGGACGTGTGCTACGACATCACGATCAAGGGGCAAGACCGCCGCATCCTCAACCACGTCGACGGCTGGGTGAAGCCAGGGACACTGACAGCTTTGATGGTAAGAACCTTCTCTCCGGCGATCTGAGTGGCGACAACCCAACTGACACAATTCAGGGCTCGACCGGTGCGGGCAAGACGACACTACTGGACGTGCTGGCCAACCGCGTCACGATGGGAGTGGTGTCCGGTGACATGCTTGTGAACGGTATCCCCCGGGACCAGTCATTCCAGAGGAAGACCGGCTATGTCCAGCAGCAAGATATCCACCTCGAGACGTCCACAGTCCGCGAGGGTCTGCAATTCAGCGCGATGCTTCGCCAGCCCGCTTCCGTTAGCAAGGAGGAGAAGTACGCCTACGTGGAAGAGGTTATAGGCCTTTTGGAGATGGAAGCCTACGCGGACGCGGTCGTCGGCGTGCCAGGTGAAGGTCAGCAACCCCTTGACCAAGCAGAATCATTCAGAGGCTGACCCCATTGTACAGGACTCAACGTCGAGCAACGCAAGCGCCTCACGATCGGCGTCGAGCTAGCAGCAAAGCCAGATCTCCTCCTCTTCCTTGACGAGCCGACCTCGGGCCTAGACAGCCAGACTGCATGGTCTATCGCGTCACTTATCAGGAAACTTTCAGAAAACGGTCAGGCGATCCTGTGTACCATCCACCAGCCCTCGGCCCTCCTCTTCCAGCAGTTCGACCGCCTCCTGCTGCTAGCCCGCGGCGGGCAGACGGTCTACTTCGGTGAGATCGGCGAGGGCTCTAGGACCCTGACGTCCTACTTTGAGCGGCACGGTGCTCCTCCCTGTGACCCGGACGAGAATCCCGCAGAGTGGATGCTCCGCGTGATTGGAGCCGCGCCGGGGGCCAAGACCGAGAGAGACTGGCCGCAGACTTGGAAGGACAGCGCCGAATTCGCCGAGGTGCGCCGCGAGCTCGCGAGGTTGGAGCAGCAGGCCCAGAACACTCGGAGCCAGGTGACGGGCGAGGAGATGTCGACTTATGCAAACCCATTTCACGTGCAGTTGTCGATGTGCATGAAGCGCGTGTTCCAGCAGTACTGGCGCACGCCTTCGTACATCTACTCCAAGCTCATCCTCTCCGGAGGAACGGTCAGTCATTCACTCCATCCCCCCAAGCTCTCAACTCCCAATCGCTAACAGCACACAGAGTCTCTTCATCGGCGTCTCCTTCTACAACGCCCCTCTCACAATGCAAGGCCTCCAGAGCCAAATGTTCTCCGTCTTCATGCTCCTCGTCGTCTTCGCCTTCCTCGTCTACCAGACCATGCCCAACTTCATCCTCCAGCGCGAGCAGTACGAAGCCCGTGAGCGCGCCTCGCGCGCCTACTCGTGGCGCGTCTTCGTGCTCGTCAACGTCGCCGCCGAGCTGCCATGGAACACGCTCGCCGCGCTGGCCGTGTTCTTTCCCTTCTACTACCTCGTCGGGATGCAGCACAACGCGGAGGAGGCGCAGGCCGGACGCGGCGGGTTGATGTTTCTACTTGTCTGGGCTTTTATGCTGTTCGAGTCGACGTTTGCGGATATGGTCGTCGCGGGCGTGCCGACGGCCGAGGTCGGGGCTACGCTTTCGCTGTTGCTGTTTGCCCTGTGTTTGATCTTTTGCGGGTGAGTTCGAGGATGCCGTCTACAATCCGGACTTGAGCTAACGTGTATAACGCCAGTGTGATCGTCCCCGTGGACTCGCTGCCGGGCTTCTGGAAGTTCATGTACAGAGTCTCTCCGCTGACGTACCTCGTCGACGGCCTCCTCTCGACCGGGCTCGCCAAGAACGACGTCAACTGCTCGCAGCTAGAGCTCCTCCAATTTAACCCTCCGCAGGGCGGGAACGTCACCTGCGGCCAGTACATGGAGCCGTACATGCAGATGGCGGGCGGCCGGGTGCACAACCCCGACACCATGGAGGGCTGTCTCTTCTGCCCGCTGGCGACCACGGACGCGTTCCTATCGACGATTTCGGCGTCTTACGATGACAGGTGGCGCAACTACGGCATCATGTGGGCGTACGTCGTCTTCAACGTGGGTGCGGCGCTGGGGCTGTATTGGTTGGCGAGAGTGCCGAAGAGGTTTTCGGTACCGAGACTTTGGAAGGGCAAGGCATGATTGGTCATCGTAGTCTCACTCCTCGGGACTAATCTGGTGTCTGTCTGTCGTTTGTATTCAAGTCGCTATTCGTCGTATACTTGACGGGAAGGGAGGAAGTAGGGCACTTGCTGCCTGGATGGACTTTGGTTACTTAAATTAAGTCTGATTGACACTCGACGGCGTTAAAAATTATTTGATATATATGATAACTAGTTAGTAATCTATATATAATACAAGTCCTGTTGCTGGAGGAACTCAATTCACCCTCAACACTAAATACATATTCGACATCCAGAGCCTGAATACTACTGACCAGCAGCGATTCAGTTGCTATGGGTACAATTGATTACTGTATAACTAACGGCAGGGTAATTTATCTCTTCGGCTAGCACAACGAATTACTGCGAGCAAACAGATACCCACCCGATGGACCGAATAAAGAAGATAGAAAAGATAGTCAGTCAGTCAAGTCAGTCAGTCAGTCCCGATAAGCTGAGTTAAAAACATATGAGTGACATCAAAAAGCAAAAGTAATTGACACGGGCTCAATCGGGAATCGAACCCGAGACCTCGCCCATTCACGCTGTGCGGAAGGGTTGTGATGATGCACAAGCACCCGAAGGGCGAATCATACCGCTAGACCATTGAGCCGATAT